>PVIA01008679.1:0-69221 GCA_004024845.1 Tonatia bakeri
AAAGAGATATATCTTCCAAAAATATCTGAGTGAATAAGAATTCCCTTTCCAGCTGTAGCAAGTGAAAAGGATAATGAAAGAGAATGATATCATCACTAGATAATGTCCTTAAACTAACAAGATGATAGAGACTTGTAAATATTTTTGTTCATTTTTAAACTTTCCATCTTTCTGAAAAAATACTGTACTATGATCAGAGAACTAGAATAACCTGAAATGGAAAAGCAGGCAGACAACAAAGAGAGGGAAATGGAGGTTTGGAAAGCAGCAGCTCTTACCGCTGGGATCATGGTTTACTGTGAGAATGTAATGAAATCTAGGTGCCCTCTTCCCAGAAAACTGGACTTATACCCCCCAGATTTTTCATACAGCTTCAGGAATTCATAGACATCTTAAACCAAGCATGGACACTCTCATCCCCAACAGACAGATTCACAGATCCTACATTAGAAGCCCTCTTTTAAGCATGTGAATCTTTGTTTTAAAATTCTTTGGGGCAGGAAAATGAAACCAACTGATCTGTTACATTCTCGTCAATAATAATAACTATCATTTAAGAAACTTTTACAGTATGACAAGGCACTGGGCTTTATAGTCTTAAATGTATCACCTCTGAATTGTCATAATTCTTGCAATAACCCTGTAAAGTAGAAACCCTAGGCAGTCCTTTTTTTACAGATGAGGAAACAGGCTGACTTACAGAGGCTGAATAACTTCACGAAGATCACGTGGCAGGGCGTGGATTCAAACTCATGTTTGTCTGATACCAAAACATCATCTTCTGGTTGTCATTTCCTGATCTCCCTGGTCCAATTTTTTGTTTTCAGATGGATGCCACATTTTCACTTTTTCTTGCAATAATATTTGAGGGCACCTCCAGTGTCACAGGAAACATTCCATTACTTTCCCGTTGATGAGATTATTGATTCTATTTTTAAAAAATACTTCAGTCAGATCACTGCTCAAACTTAGCCCCCTCAGAGCGGCCCTCCCTCATTTAACATCATACCCCAATACTTCACTACTCTTTATTCCCTTACCTGCCTTATTTTTCCTTGTAGCATCTCTCATATCTTGGCATGTTATTATTTATCAGTTTACTATATTGTCTCCAAAAACTTTATTTACTGCTGCACCCCTGGTACCTAGCATACAGACCAGCCTGTGGAAGGTACTCTATATATTGATGTGGGAAAGAGTGAATGAATGATCGATTATTCAGGGGAGCAAGAGGAAAAGTAACACATCCGGTCTTTGTTCCTACTTCACATGGCTCTTACTTCAACAAGATGGGAACTTTCCAGACCAGTGTTTCTCCAGCTGGGAGAGAGCCTCCCAAGGGAAGTTCTGAGGGAGCTGGGATAAGACCTGCCAAGGTGGGGTGCCTGTTAGTTCAACCCCTTCCCTCTGACCTCTCCAAAGCCTTGGCAGTGCCCTCCTTTCTTCCTGTATTAAAGGCTCCTCCTCAGTGGACCTTTTAAATACCCCTGGACCTAGGACTGACCTCCTCAAGTTCTCCTCGGTCCCTTAATTAATGAGAACCTTTGACTTTCTGACCAACAACAATGTCGCCGAACTCTTGTTTCCTGACTGTTTAAAAAACTCAAGAATGTGGGACAAAAGTCACGATATAATTAGGCAGATCAATTCTGCTCTGCTGCTGTGGCCCTGTACAATGTCTTCTTAGCCTCACCAGCGTCTTCTTAATAAAATCAATGTTGTGTACTCTGTTCTCTTGCGGAGTTTGAACATTGGTTGTATTAATTTTCCCCCCAGTATTTCCTTAAGCACTAAAGTGAAGATTACTGGTGTTTTTTATTTCCCTTTTATAACACAGTCACCATGTGAATCTTTTAAAATCTTCACTATGAATTTGAAAACATCACGGAAGACCAAGTGTTGTATAATAAGTATGACATTTTATTTATCTAATGTTATTCTTTGTTTTTTAAAAAAAATTTTAGAGCAGTTTAGGTTCACAGCAATATTGAAGGTGCAGAAATTTTCCGTCGACTTCCTGCCTCCATAGTCACAGGCTCCTCAACTGTTTCTTTCTAGTGTGGGACACTACTTCGTTGCCCGGATTACAACTGTTCATTCATTCATTTGTGAAGAAAATTTTGCTTGCTTCCAAGTTTTGACAATTGTGAAAAAAGTTGCTATAAATATTTATGTGTAGGTTTTCTGTGTGGACATATGTTTTCAACCTGGGCAAATATCAAGGAACACAATTGCTGGATCATATGGTAAAAATGTGTTTAATTTTGTGAGAAACCACCAAACTGTCCTCCAAAGTGGCCACACCACTTCGCATTCCCACAAGCAGCGAATGAGGGTTCCTGTGCTTCACCTCCTCACTGGCATTTGGTGTTGTTTTGGAGGTTGACAATTTGGATAGGTGTATAGTGGTACCTCACTGTTGTTTTAGTTTGCATTTCCCTAATGACATACGATGTTAAGCATCTTTCCATGTGCTTACTTGTCATTGTTATGTTTTCTCTTATTGATGTATTTTAATTTTTTTAATTTTTATTTCTTCATTTTTTTATTGTTGTTGTATTTCAGTTTTCCCAATTCCCCCCATTGCTCTCCCCTGCACCCTCCCACAGTCAATCCCCACCCTGTTGACCATGTCCATGGGTCACTTATACCTACCTGTTCTTTAACAAGACCCCTCCCCTTCTTTCCTCCCTTATCCCCCTCCGACCTCCCCTTCGGTGACTGTCAGTTTGTTCCTTGTTTCCATGCCTCTGGCTCTATTTTGCTGGCTTGTTTGTTTTGTTCATTAGATTTCTGTTCTAGGTGAGATCATATGATATTTGTCTTCCTCTGCCTGGACTATTTCACTTAGTATAATACTCTCTAGTTCTATCCATGCTGTTGGGAAAGGTGGGAGCTCCTTTCTTTCTGCTGCATAGTATTCCATTGTGTAAATGTACTACAGTTCTTTGATCCACTCATTTACTGATGGGCACTTAGGCTATTTCTAGCACTTATTTGTTGTAAATAGTGTTGCTATGAACATAGGGGTGCACAGGTTTTATGGAATTGGTGTTGCAGGATTCTTAGGGTATAATCCCAGCAGTGTAATTGCTGGGTCAAAAGGCAGTTTCATTTTTGGTGTTTTGAGGAAGTTCCATATTGTTTTCCACAGTGACTGCATCAGTCTGAATTCAAAACCAACAGTGCACTAGGGTTCCCTTTTCTCTGCATCCTTACCAGCACTTGTTTGTTGATTTGTTTATGATGGCCATTCTCACTGGTGTGAAGTGGTATCTCACTGTGGTTTTAGTTTGCATCTCTCTGATGGCTAGTGATGTTGAGCATCCTTTCATATATCTCTAGGCCTTCTGTATGTCCTCCTTGGAGAAGTGTCTGTTCAGGTCCTTTGATCCATTTTTTAATTGGGTTGTTTGTTTGCCTGGCATTGAATCGTATGAGTTCTTTATGTATTTTGGAGATCAAAGCCTTGTTTAGGGTATCCTTGGCATATATATTTTCACATACATTTGGTTTCCTTTTTATTTTGATGATGTTTTATTTAGCAGTGCAGAAGCTTTTTAATTTGATGTAGTCCCATTTGTTTATTCTTTCCTTTATTTCCCTTGCCCCTAGCGGATGTATCAGCAAAAACATTACTGCATGGGATATTGAAATTTTACTACCTATGTTCTCCTCTAGGACTTTTATGGTATCATGGCTTACATTTAAGTCTTTTATCCATGTTGAGTTTATTTTAGTGCATGGTGTAAGCTGATCTAGTTTCATTTTTTTGCATGTGCCATTCCAGATCTCCCACTACCACTTGTTGAAGAGACTATTTTTACTCCATTTTATGCCTCTGCCCCCTTTGTCAAATATTAATTGACCATGGAGACATGCTTTTATTTCTGGCTCTGCATTCTGTTCCACTGATGTATGTGTCTGTTATTATGCTAGTACCAGACTGTTTTGATTATAGTGGCCTTGTAGTATAGTTTGATATCAGGTATTGTGATCCCTCCTACTTTGTTCTCCTTTCTTAAGATTGTTGAGGTTATTTGGGGTCGTTTTGGGTTTCCATATAAATTTTTGAAATATTTGTTCTAAATCTGTGAAATATGTCATTGGTATTTTAATGTGGATTGCACTGAATCTATAAATTGCTTTGGGTAGTATGGACATTTTAATGATGTTGATTCTTCCAATCCATGAACATGGTATATGCTTCCATTTGTTTGTGTCTTCCTTAATTTCCTTCTTCAGTGTTCTGTAGTTTCCCTTCTTCCCCAAAGATCTTACTTTAAATCCCAAGAAGCCATGGCACCCAGCCATGGCATGATGTTTGTCTGCAAGCTGTTCAGGTGCTGTAGATCTAACTGTCATAAAAACAAAAAGGAACAAAATTCTCACAAGGTCAGATGGACTTAAGCATTCCATAAAGCAGCTGGTAAAGACCTTACAGTGGGTAATTCACTTGAATTTGAAAAACGTAGAAATGAACCTGTCAAATACCAGCAAGAGCTGTGGAATAAAAGATTGATGCGATTGATGCAATGAAGAGAGTCATAGAGAACAAACAGAAACATCAAGCTAAATTTATAATGAACAGGTTGAAGAAAAATAAAGAACTACAGAAAGCTCAGGACATCAGAGAAGTCAAAGAAAACATTGACCTCATCTGGGCTCCTTTAGCAGGCAAAGGAAAGCAGCTGGAAGACAAAATGGTACAGAAAGTACAAGAGGATGTGGGCATGGAAGTTGTTTCTGACAATCTTACTGCTTAATCATTTCTATGAGTGCATTGGAAAATCTCCTTTAGAGACTTAGAACATCTAAGTTATTGATTTATTTTTTATGTCAGGTGGCTGAAATGAAAAAGTGATGAAAAATACATCTCTTTGCCCTGGCTGGCATAGCTCAGTGGATTGAGCGTGGGCTGCAAACCAAAGCATTGCAGGTTCAATTCCCAGTTAGGACACATGCCTGGGTTGCAGGCCATGGCCCCCAGCAACCGCACATTGATGCTTCTCTTTCTCTCTCTTTCTCCCTCCCTTCCCTCTCTAAAAATAAATAAATAAATAAATAAATAAATAAATAAATAAATAAGTTAAAAAAATACATCTCTTCTACATTGCTCTCTGCAAAACATGAGATGTCATGGATGTTAAATTGCATCTCAATGTTAAACCTTTACTGATAGATGTACTTATGTAAATCATAAGAATTCTGTAAGTACAAAGTGAATTGTGGACATAAAATAATCATACCACTTGGATAATGACATCAGGCAGCATGTATGTAATAACTAATGACAAAAATTCATGGCTAGTGATATATAACATAAACTTTTCTTTGCAGGGAAAGAAAAATCCCAAGAACCACTCATTGCTGCAGGCCCATCTGGTCTGGGAGAGTATGCAGATAAAGCACAACGAAAGCACATTCTCACTCCTTGGGAATTCTCATCTCTCTGCCCCAGGTCCACGGGGGCTTGCATACCTGGTTGCCAGCACAATGCCTGGTCTGGGGGCTCCCTCAGCCCTTTGGCTTAGCCACAGACAAATGCATGCTCACTTTATCCCAATGTAGCTGTGATCTTATCAATTCTTTTCTAGCCTTTGCTTCACTGCTAATAATTAGCTCACACCAAGTTCTGATCCCAGTGATTGAGAAGAGCCCAGTAGGACATTGTAGTTATGCTCTTCACCATGCAAATCGGAGGGCCCTGACTCTAAATCTCAACTTCATTTAGTGACATGACTATGTGATTTAGTCAGATACCAGATATCATTAGGCCTCCACTTTCTTATTTGTAAAATGGAATGAGGATATTTGCTATACTTATATCAAAGTCTCAATGAGTGGAAGAATGAGCGAATGATGCATCCTAAAGGTAAGGTTGTGGCATTACTATTGTGCTATAAAGGAAAATATTCAAATTAGTTGCAATGATCTCTTAGAACACTCTTTTATGTTGAAAGAACCTCTCCCCCAACCCCCGACCCCTCACCCAGGGGTCTGCAAGTAGTGGAGAGAATGGAGAAATTTGCCTTTTTATGAAACTTTTAAAAGTGCTCCTAGGAAAGCTGACAAGCTACCATGAAACCAAGATCAAAGCTGTTCTCTTTTAAATGGAAAAGGAAAAGATAGTTTGTTGTGTTTGTGTTTCTTCACGTGGGGTTGCCTTCTCAGGGCTTGCTACTTTGAGAGTGTGAGCCAATGCCTTTAAGGTAAAAACCAACATCCTCACTTGTGAAATAGAAAAGACAATTGTAGGATGCACCCCACCAAATTATTTGTTAGTTCACACATACTTAGTGTCAGGGAGAAAAGTCTTTTCAGGGAGCTGGAGGTCTTCATACCTGCCGGATGAGGCACTTGAGGCTGTGCAGGCTCTTCTAAGAAGGCTCTATTGTTTCTCACACTTCATCACTTAGCATCTGGGCAGCTGGGAACTGGGAAGTAGTGCCTAGCAAGGCTCTGGCAGGCCTGGAATTCTCTCCTCCTAGACCCGACTGCTGAGGGTGCCCTCTGGAGGTTTATTCACTTTTGAAGTAGTATCTGGCCCCTGCTTTTAACAGAATTAATAGCTGTATACTCTTGGAGTCTAGCATGTGGTGGGTGCAAACCTGAGCCTGTAATTCCATGCCTTGATTGTACAGCAGGACTTTGAAGCGGGCCTTCCCCAAGCTGGTGGTGTGCATGGGAAATGCCTTGTAGATACTGCTCACAATAGGGAAATCCTCTCCCGTAGACTGTGATTGGGACTGAAAGCCTCAATAAAGGGCTGAGCTTTGAGGTGTTTTAAAAGAGAGATTAACACTTATTGTAGAAGTGCTAATCACTGATTGAATTAATCAAGGGCCAAACTACAAGGTGTTAACAAGAAAGATTAGTGACTTTGGGTGTGAATATTCAAAACCAGGGATTGTGAAATCTGGGACCAGAAGTTTTCCTGGGTACACAACAGAAAAAGAACAAACAGAAGACAAGGTAATGAACTACTACTTTTACCCAGCAGTTTCCTCTTGAGTTGGCTGGGGAATCACTGGTAAAAATATTAAATGTCAAGTGCATGGAACAGTTCTCAGCTTATAATAAGGACTCAAAAATATTAGCTGTTGTTATTCTTTCTGTCTAATAAGATCTCCTGTTAGGAATACCAACTGAGGACAAGGGAGAAACTTTTGTTTTCTTCAGAGAAAAAAATGTCTGGCTCAATTACTTATTTAAAAAATTGAAGCTTAATTTGCCTGTAGGAAACTGAATAGTTCTTAAATGTATAGTTTAATCTCAACTACTTTTATGATAAAGGACTGGGGAAAATGCTTCAATGCTACAATATGCACTAAAATTATTTTCACATCCTTTCTGGAAAAAGTGATCTGTACTGCACGAATGAAATAGCCAAGAAAATAGAACTTGAAAGTGAAATTAGAATATATAAGGAAATGGTTGATTCAAATAAACAGCTGTGTCCAAATCACTAAAACAGGATTAAATCATTTTCTAGGAAGTCTGTATTTGCAGGGAACACAATGGGAGGGCAAAGGGGAGGAGGTGGCACCTGGGGCAGATTGCTTGGAGAGTGAAGAGCTTTGAGACAGAATATGAGGAAAAGGCTTGAACAAAGCCAGAAGGGGGAAAAAATGGAAATAGATAATATATTAAGTGGAGTTAACTTGGAAAAAATCATTTAAAAAAATCTGTGTGGACCAATGAATAGTTAATTGAGCATCTTTTTAGTTCCGAATTGAGAAAGGAAGTGGAAGGCACTAACATTTTTTGGGACTTCATAGGGTCGTTGAATGGCCTGGAGGAGTAAAAGGATAATTTGGTTCAGGCCTCCAGCCCAAAGATGACGTCCCATTTAGACAATTCCAGACAAAGGACCTTAAATAGGTGACCCCTTTTAATCCTCACTATAACCCTACAGGGCGGGCGATACAACAGACGGAGAAACTGAAGCTCAACCTCGAGTCCTAGAGACATCTCCTCAGGGTGCTTTTTGATTATAAACCAGCCAAAATGGATCCAAAGTTATTGAAGCAATCATCTAAATTTTCTCACATAGAAAAAATTTGTTTACCGTATAAATTTAGTAGAGTTATTTGGGTAATTGGCATGTTTAAAATTTTCATCACCTAGACCTGTACTGACCAATAGAAATGTAACATAAGCCACATAGTATGATTTAAAATCTAGTAGTCACATTTTTAAAAGTGAAAGGCATAAATAATTGAAAGAATATATTTTATTTAATGTATAATTTCAACATGTAATCAATATACAAAATTATTAATGAGCTATTTTCCTTTTTTTCATATTGAGTCTTTGCATTCTGCTCTTTAGATTTACAGTCTATTTCAGTTTGGACTAGCCACATTTCAAGTGCTCAGTCGCCACATGTAGCAGCCCTATTGAACAACAGACGTGATAGACTATGTAAAGTACAAGTATGCTGGTTCTAGCTGTTGGAGGCAATGACCCAGTAGGCCAAGAGCATGAGAGGCCCATCAGAATGTGAACGAGTGAATGGTAATGTCCCCCTTTTTGTTTTTCCAGAGGAAAAGCTAGAATTGATTTTTAATTTCTTTTAACTTTTAATTTTTGATTTTTTTGTGCCCAGCTCTAACACAGAAAAAGCAAAAAAGCAAAAGCCACCTTTGATCCAATGGCCTCTGACTGGTCCTGATCTCCAGGGCAGCCTCGGTTAGCAGTGTGCTGCTGATAGATCTGTTTGTGTGCCTTTGCACACGTGCAGACATTCAGAAATGTTTTACTGGCATGTCTGTTTTTTTTAAAAATTGGTGAAATAGCATATATAATGTTTCCCACTTTGCTTTTCTCATTTAGCAATATGGCTTTGAAAACTCTTCGTGTTAGTAGATTTATCAACCTCATTCTTTTAAACTACTGCTTAGTAGTCTAAAATTTATTTAATCATTTCCCCGTCAATGGATGGGCTCTTTATTTTACCGTTGTTATTATCAGAACAACAATGGATACAGTGACCTCTTTTTAATATTGATAATAGCATCAGTTCCAAAGAGGAGGATGGCAAGTCAGTCAGAGATTGAGAAATCAAACAACTTATTCAAATTGTATGAGAGAAGGCCACTGCTAATGCCTCTTTGCCTTCCCCAAGCCCTCTCTTAAAGCTACACCATTTCTCCCGAGATGCTCAAAATAAGTTATTGCAGGTATTTCTTTGCTAGAAGACACTTCCATTTTTCAGGGGTTTGAAATTAGGGTAGAAGATGAATAGAAACAAAATAATTTTCTTAAAGCCCAGGAGAGATAAAGCCTCCAGCCAGAACGAGAGTGTGTTTCTGGTTTAGAAAATTCACTGGGATTCTCTACTCTGATCCCTATCTTCCAGGTCCTCGAAGTCCTCACGTTGCCTCAGCTGCTCTCTGATGTCCAGACCTAGGCCTGCTTTCTCCTCTCTTCCTTGCTAGTGCCCATGTTCTAAAATTCTTCATCACTATAATTCCTCCTGAAAGATTAAATCAATTAATTTAATACATACACATTCATGACAATAACCAACAGTCCTATAACCTTCATAAGGAGATCTGTACTTTAAAAGATAGGTTAAATTGATAATTTTCTTTTTTTTAATTATATTTTATTGATTATGCTATTACAGTTGCCCCAATTTCCCCTTTTTGTCTCCCTCCGCCCAGCACCCCCCACTTCCTCAGGCAATCCCCACACCATTGCTCATGTCCATTGGTCATGTGTATGAATTCTTTGGTTACTCCATTTCCTATACTGTATTTTACACCCCGATAGCTCTTCTATACCTACCTATGTGTACTTTTTAATTCCTTTACCTCCTCCCCATTCCCTTATGCCCCCTCCCATTTGAGAACCATCCAAGTGTTGTTCATATCCATGATTCTCTGTTCTTCTTCTCTGTTTGCTTAGCTTGTTTTTTAGATTCAAGTGTTGATAGATATGCATTTATTGCCATTTTATTGCTCATAGTTTTGATTTTCTTTTTCTTAAATAAGTCCCTTTAACATTTCATGTAATAATGGCTTGGTGATGACAAATTCCTTGTTTTTTTTTTTTAAATGATATATGTATATGTATTTAAATATTTTATTTATTTATTTTTAGAGAAGGGAGGGAGAACAGAGGGAGAAAAACATCAATGTGTGGTTGCCTCTTGAGCACCACCTACTGGGAACCTGACTCAAAACCCAGGCATGTGCCCTGACTAGGATTTGAACTGGCAACCCTTAGGTTCACAGGCCGGTGCTCAGTCCACTGAGCCACACCAGTCAAGGCTCCGTTAGTTAGTTAGTTAGTTAGTTAGTTAGTTAGTTAGTTAGTTAGTTAGTTAGTTAGTTAGTTAGTTAGTTAATCAATCTAGGAAGCTCTTTCTCTGCCCTTTGGTTCCAAATGATAGCTTTGCTGGGTAGAGCAATCTTGGCTGCAGGTCCCTGCTTTTCATGACTTTCAATATTTCTATTAAACTGATAATTTTTCTATCTCTTTATCCATCTATCCATTCAACAAACAATTAATGACTATCTACCATGTGCAAAGCACTGGATTAGGCCCTGGAGATGCAAAGATGAAATAAGGAGTTTCAGGTACTGTCAGTGGGGGCAGTAATCTTTGCGGCGGCCTGGGAGGAGTGTGTTGTAAAATGGAGCCATTTCAAGGTTTTTTTCAACACAGTGTTCATAGGTAGCCAAGTAAAAACTGAGTAGAAAGGTAAAAGTCCATGTAAAGTTGTTCTGAAGTGGAACATACACTCTTTCACCCTATACCCTGTCCCTGGGGTTTTTTCCCTCCTCTCTGTCCCAGTGTCCTGGCTGTGGAAGTTTCCTTCTCATCTCTCTCTGCAGCATGGCTGTCTCTCATTTCAGACAACGGACAAATCTGGCAAATCAGAGACAGATATTCTAAGAGCCCATGATGCAAAGCATCCTGTGATGAAATATTAAATCTCCTTTGTGAGACAGATTTCCATGTCAAACATATACTGCTTAAGTATGTGATTATCAACTTCTTCCTCAATGAAGTGCTTAATAAAACCATTTACATAAGTTTAGTAATAAATTATGCATTGTAGAATTATACTAACCTAAAATACTTTTGAAATAGATTTCTGCTTCCTCCCTCCCCAATGTTGACCAGAGAGCCCTGGCATCTACCCAAAAAGGATTTTAAATTAGTGAGTCATTAGGCCGTGTAAAAGGAGCTTACGTTGTGCAAAGGTACCCTCTTCACAGAACAAAAAGGCCTCAATGACCACAACTCATTTAAAGTGAAGATTAAACATTTTAACAAGAACAGTGCCCTAATTCAGCAAATTTTGTTTATGTCCAAGTGCAGTGCTATTGGCAATGAAGAGCAATTCAAGAAGTCATAACCCAAGACAATTATTGTGAGGGCCTTTAGAGTTCCCTATAAATTTCCGCTGGTGACCTCAAAGCCAACGCTCGACTACATAGTCAAATATTTGTAGTAGGTGTTCCTGTGTTTAACACACTAATTAAAAAGATGGAATTCTTTGATTCTATCTCAAATCATTTTACTTCTAATCTCTTTCTGGAAAAGCCTGCTGGATAAATGGAACTAAGAGTATGTTTTTTAAAAAGACTCTTTACCGTGTTGCAATAAATCCAGGGACCAGGGACACTAATGTACCTGAAGTGCTCTTAATGAGTCTATGGTAGGGATCATCCTTCCAGTCCTGTTTCAGGGACCTTTATTTTGAAGGTTATAAATCCTTTGAGAAATGATTATAATGGGGGAAAGCTTTAGCAAAAGAAACATTCTGTTCAAACATAGCTAAATGCACTGGCCAGAAGGGCAGGTTTAAGGGCAGGTAAGGAACCATGACACTTTGAGGCATTAACTCAAAAAAAAAACTTATCTTTTGTGAGGTCACATGACTGGCCCTGAAATCTACTCAGAGGAATCCAAAATACCACTTGGAATTCTCTCCATTGGCCCTATAATAATGTATATCTCTTCTCTTCTTATTTATAGTTAGGGATGGGAGGGACTATAGAGAGGTCCCATCTGAAGTGTCCTCTGAGGACCATCTGCATCAGAATCACCTGAGGGAATTACTCCTAGGCCCAACCTCATTCCTACTAGGCCGGAAACCTTTGTGTGCTGCTGGTGGTGTTGATGGTGGTAGTGGTGCTGGTGATGGTGCTGGTAGCGAGCTGGGGGCAGGGGCGGGGCGGGTTGGGATCTGATTTTTTTTTTTGCTTTCTTTTGTTTTGGTATTTTAAAAATATATGTATTTAGCTATTTAAAAGTAACAATAATAAAATTATTACATGCTAACATACATAGCTCATGAAAAATAATTATATTTTCTAAAACAACAAATAATCTCGTGAGAAGAGTGGTATTATTTTATATTTTTGCAAATCTCTTTAATGTCTGGTTTTAATTAAAGACAGATGAATTCTCTTTCCTGCTTCTGTGTTGAATCTGTTGTGATGTATTGTACTGGTTGAAGTCTGGCCTCACACAGGTATGTGGGTGGGGGAGAAAAGGGATGTTTTAATAACATTCTCAGATAGTAAAGTGATAATTTTAAAAGAACACAAATAGAAAATAATGAGTGTAAACACATTAAAATAGCAAAGAAGAAACCAAGTTAAACACCAAATACATATTTCACTGAATTTGGACAATTACTAGTTACTTAAAGGGTAATTACAATATGGAATCTGAAATCATATTATTGAAGTTTTCACACTATGAAAATAAAATTTATTCATCTATTCAAAATCTGCCCTTTTTAACCAGCTACTTAGTGTGATACTTATACAGAGCATAGTTTTAAACCCACCAAATACAATTCAACGCCTTTATTACCCAGAGGTAAACTGAGGCCCCATAAATTCATCTTCTTGTCATAGGGCTCAAAGGTCTTTCCTCTGTGATTTTTCTTAGTGACTAATATAAAGCTGGAAGCATAGTGGAAGACCTGTACATTCATCTAAATTTTGCTGTAGATTTCTTTGTATCCAATAGGGCTATCCCAAAAGGGAAAATGGAGGAAATGGGGGAAAAAGCTACTTATCCAGGTGGGCAAGTTATTTATTCTGGGCAGGATACTCAGGGAACCAAATGGTAGGCAGAAAATAAACCAGAAAGCCAATACCTACCCTTGTATAAAAAAGCAAACCTGGGTCTACACAACTGGGTAATGATTTTAGCTTTCAGATTCTTGATATATTAGACTAGAATGAGACATTGGCATCTTGTCGAATCATGACCCCTCTCACAGTGTGTGGAAACATTCACATTTATGTTAGTGTTTGTTCATGTAGTTTTACTGGAGTCTTCTTTCTTCCAGTAAGAGCAGGGTAATCAAAGACTTTAAAATTGGCTCTTGCCTAAAATAGGAGAGGAAGGAGAAGAGTGCTAATGTTGCATCCTACTGAGGCAGAGACTTTTCACTGACCCTCAGTATCCATTCTCACTTTTCATCATAACAGAATTTACAGCTATGCACATGATCACCAGAGTTAAAACTACATTTTCCAGCATCCCTTGCAGCTAAGTGTTACTTAGTTCTGGTCAATGAGATGTGAATTGAAGTGCTGTGAGGCCGTTCTGGAAAACTTGAAGAGGTAACTGATATATGCCCTTCCCATTTCTTGTTTTCTTCCTGCTGGAGAAAGATGGCAGAAGCTTTGTCATGGGCCATGAAGACAAGACCTAAGTGTAGGGTCCTAGAAATGTAGAGAAATCTGAAAGTTGCCCAAGACCCTGAGGATTTTATGGAGCAGAATTGCTGTCTCAGTCCCGGCTTACTTCTAGACTGTTACATGAGGGGAAAAAATACAATTCCAGCTTGTTCAAGTCTCTGTTATTCTGGGTCTCTATTACTTGCAGCTAACCCTAACCCGAACTGACATCTACTTTTATGTTTGAGAAGAAGAACCAGATGACTACCTGTGGGCCTTTCAGCAGGCTGCAAGTTGTCTTACGATGTTATCAATTACAAGACCTTTTACAGCATAGAGCAGCAATGAGACCATGGTGCTTTCTTAGAGAGTCCATGGGGACCTGCTCTCTCCCACCTGCACTGGCCCCCAGGGCACGGCACTGTGTTCCCATTGAGATGGAGGAGAGGGACCCTGCTCTGCTCATATCCCTGGGCTCTGCCCTCACTCTCCACCAGGAATCAGGTGCGTGTGGCTTCATTCCACCCAGAGGATCATGTTAGGAGCAGATTCTTGTCAGTTTTTCCCATAGACATGTATTTAATTTTTATTACAGGCTTATTTTTAACACCTTAGCTTTAAAAACATTTGTATTTTTGTGTACAATGTGTTTTTCATTATATTTCTCTTTGATGTTTGCTAATGTTACTCATGTTAGCTTTGATATAATTTTACTCTTTTATGTCGAAGTTTTTGGTTTTTTACCTTGGTTTCTTTGCTGTTTTAATTTATTTACACCCATTGTTTTCTATTTTTATTCTCTTATGTTATTATTTTATCACTTCCTCTTTTATTCCTTTAATCTTTTGATTAGATTTTTTAAAAACAATTTTATATTCTTTTTTAAAAGATTTTATTTTTATTTTTAGAGAGGGAAGGGAGGGATAAAAAGAGAGAGAGAGAGAGAAACATCAATGTGAGGTTGCTGGGGGCCGTGGCCTGCAACCCAGGCATGTGCCCTGACTGGGAATCAAACCTGCAATGCTTTGGTTCGCAGCCCGCGCTCAATCCACTGAGCTACGCCAGCCAGGGCTGATTAGATTTTTTAAGACCTATTCTATCATCTTTCTTCTTATTTATCTTAATGTTACTGATTTTTCTTATCCAGTTTTAAAAGTTTTAGTGTCAATTTAGCTTGTCACTATTTATTCTTTTCAATTCTTGTGGTTTTAGTTTGTTCCATTTTTTAGAGTTTTTTTAAGTTAATTTAAGTTTTTTAAAAGTCATTCTTAAATGTTTTATTTAACTTTTTCAGGGTTAACTTGTTTTACCTTTTAATATTAAATACATCAAACTTTCTATTTTTATTTTTGGAATTCTGGTTTTATTGATTATGCCTATTTTTTGTTTTCTATCTATAACTTCTGAATTGATTTTTATTCACTGCTCTTTATCTGTTTGCTTTAATGTGGAAGTATGGCCACACATATGGCCCTGGTATTCTGGCACCCATTACCTGATGTGCTTCTCCAACTAACGGTACCTTGACTAGAGGTTGGGAGCTGGTCAGAGGGGAGGAGTCCATAGTTTCTTAGTGGGGCAAAGGGAACTGGAGCTAAAGTGTGAACATGGCGCATTTTCTTGAAAGATCCATTTTACTCAAAGTTCTGGGAGGAAAAAATTTAGATCCTTGAAGATCCTTAGAGAGAAATTGTCAATATGTACACTTGAAATGTGCTGTCAATTCTAAAAAATTCACCCCAGGCTTCAGAATTGATAGACCACTTATAGCAACATCTCAATCATAAACCAAAAAGAGGAGAACCACCCAGGTGACACAGAGTCAAATATGTTAACGCAGAGGATTCTGCCTTCTCTTTTCCCCTTTATAATTCCCTTAAAAGTTAAAAAGCCCCTCTCTCATTCAGCCTGCCTTTGACAATCCCTAGAGTTTGCTTCTGATTTGCTAATTTTCTGTCTTTGCCTCACAATTGTCCCATGAAACCTCAGTTTCTCCTCCAGGGCTCAACTCAGAGACAAAAGCGTGGGTCTTAAAACATTGAACTTTCTTTCTGTATTATGTCATCCTCAGCGTAGCAAGGAATCGTGTTTTACTCATGTGTTTCTCAGGCATCACACAGCACCTGGTGTACTGCAGGTGTGTGATGAATGGATGAATGGATGAATGCATGCATGCAAGAATAGATGCTTAATATTTAAGATCACGTTTGACCTATTGAGTGTCAAATGTAATGGCTTATTCTCAGTTCTCATTATTGCAAACCTTTCTACAACAGAACTCAACTTTCTCCCCTCCCTCTTATCCCTTTCTTAAATATATGTTCTCTTTTGGGTTTCAAAAATAAAGTACTGTTCTAGTATAACCACAACCTTACCAAATATGCATTTCTACAAACTTTACCACTTATTTCTTCTCCTGGCTTTAGGTGTGGACTTCCCAAGGCTCAGACACTGGACTTGTCCCTATTATCTGCCTGGTTCCACCTGAGTAGTTGTCACAGCTTCAACCCTCACTGCCATGCTGATAACCCCAGAATCTATATCTCCAGGTCTGACATGTGTCACCTGAGGTCCGTCCTGTTATCTTTGCTTGCTACTGGAGACTTCAGCCTGGATCTCCCACTACCACATATCCCAAACCAAACCAACCTCTTCAGATTCCTCCCTTTGGGGAAAATTGTGTGTGGTGTGTGTGTGTGTGTGGAATATTTTACTTGCTTTTGGTACAACTGCAAACAATAATGATAATAATAATAGCTGCTGTATTTGATTACCAACCATATATCAGGCACTTTATATTTATCAGCTCATTTAATCCTTGCAACAACCCTGTAAGATAGGACTTATCTGCATTTTTATAGGTGAAAAAAACTGAGGCTCAGAGAAGTTAAACAATCTGCCACCAAAACACAAAGCTAGTTATGTAGGATTCAAATTCAAGATTGAATTCCAAAGCTCATTTCCTTTTGTTATGTCACACAACTATCACATTTTAAAATTTATAGCTAAGTTCCTTGAAAGGTGGGGAACACTAGTGATTTCTACGAGTCTTTGGAAGTCAGCATGATCTACATCCCTCCATTGACAATGTTTGCTGAATAACAGACAGCAATTAAACGTAGAGGATTTGGACTCCGGCAGAGCTGGGTTCAATCTCAGTGCCACTATTTACATGAGGGGCAGGGTAGTTAACATTTCTGAGGCTCAGTTTACTCATCTGTAAAATGAGGATGCTAACATCTGCCTCCCAGGAGTATTGGGAAGAATAAACAAAAGAATATATGTCTAGAGTTGACCGGAATGTCCATCAGGTGGTGAATGGAGAAACAAAGTGTCATATATCCACATAATGGAATACAGTTGACTCTGGAACCCTGGTTAGAGGCACCAAAACCCACGCAGTTGACAATTTGTGTATAACTCCTAACAAGCCCTCTACATACTTGGATTCCCAACCACGGATCTAAAATGCTATTTGGCAACCAAAAAGCAATGAAGTTCTGATGTACTCTACGACTTGGATGAACCTTGAAATCCTTATGCTAAGTGAAAAATAAAAGGCAACATGTTGTATGATTCCATGTATACGAAATATCCAGAATAGGCAAATCTGTAGACACAGAAAGCTGATTAGTGGTTGCCCAGGGCTGGAGGTGGGCGGGGCAGTGATGGTGTGAAGGAAATTGCAGTGACTGCTAATTGGTAGAACATTTCTTTTTGGAGGGGTGAGAATATTCTCAAACTGTGCTGTTGATTGTACAAGTTTGTGGATGCACTAAAAAAACCCATTAAATCAAACACTTTAAATGGGCGAGTGATATGGTATATGAATATCTCAATAAAGATTTTTTAAAAATATGTATGTCAAAGGCTTAGCACATAATTGGTGCTCAATAACTTCTCACTGTTCCTTTTCCTCTTTAGCTGGTTTGTCTCCAGCAACTGATTGTAAACATTTGCTCCTACTTGCAATGTCCTGGCTTTTCATTAACTTAAGTACAGGCTCTTTTTTCACCCCCGTTAAACACTGAGTGGACTGACTGTTTTTGAGGCACTTGAGAATTCGGGGCAGGCTGCCTGCTGTTCCTAATTGCTTGGCTTGTGCTGTTCTGAGAGAACTCTCCTTCAAAATCACTTTCCTGGTCTACCTTTCAGACCTTCCCCCCCTCTCCTCCTTAACCAACAAACACTTGATAGGCAACAACCCTAAGCAGAGCACCACAGGGCATTGTGGGTGATGCAAAGGGCTCTTTGATTGTGGTTGGGGAAATAGCACATAGATATAAAAACACAACTAAGATGACAACACATGTCTGTTAAGTATCAATTGTGTAATTCTCACTCAGGTGTGATTGAAGTTTAAAGAAGTGGGAGATCATTGGTCAGGGAAGTCTTCAAAAAGAGCTGCTTTTTAACTGGGCAAGCGTCGTATTGGAAGAGAGAATGAGGTGGGTGTGTTAGCAAAAGCATAGATGTGTGTCTTCCTTCTTCCCTTCCTCTTCCTGCCCAATATATTTATTAGGCACCAATTATATGCTAGACCCTGGCGTTATAAAGAGAAAAAAGAGTAAGATTGAGTCCTGCCCTCTAGGAGCTTACCGTTGTGGGGAAGGTGGACACAGAGAAATCACATGAAATCAAAGAATATAGTAGAGCAAATAAGATACTTGTCTGAGTTTGTAAAGACATCACAGAAGAACTGACATTTGGATGTTTAGAGTGAAGAACTGAGGAAGCAGGTACTGTTTCAAGTCAAGAAGAGGTGAGGAAGCAGGGTACAAAGGCTGGGGTCATGAAAGCTGGGCTCAAAGCCTGGGAGCAGAGGCTGTTCAGGTGTGTTGGGGCTTCATTGCTAAGATTCTGTGTTTTGCGTTTTGCATTAAGGCAATGAAAGGTGTTTGGTGGACCACCCTTTCCACATGTCTTAGGCAAAACAGTTTAATCCCATTTCTATCTTTCTGCTCTCTCTGGAACATCAACTTTCAGCATTTTCTGAAGTATTGGCTCTTCCTTGCTTTCATTAAACTCTGAATGCTGTCATCTTCTCTTGAAGCCTTGCCATATAGGTAGGTCCCCAAGGTAGGCCTCTGATCTTACACACACACACACACACACACACACACACACACACACACACACACACACATTTTAATGAAGAGGAGGGAGGGAAGCTTGATAGCAACCCCCTAGCAAAGACCAAATTCAGAGTCAAAATATTGTTGATCCCACAGACTTTTACCTGTGGTCAAATGCAATATGTCTATTGCACACCTTTCCAAATTTTATTTTGATTAAAACGTTTTAAAATGTAGGCCTGAAGCACCCAAGAAATAAATCCTTCCAGTGTACCCAAAATAAATTAGTACACTCTATGAAATTTTTCTTTCTATGTGTTGGAAGATTTAAGACATATTTCTAAAAAAAGTAAATCTCTTTGTAGAACATTGAAGGATTAGTAGAAATGCATATAACACACTCACATGTAGTTGGGAAGTATTTCTAAACAGAGCACTGTACAGATATTATTTCTACAATCTACAGGCAAAAATGAGATTGTAGTCTCCAAACTAAGTAAAAGGTTGTCTGATGACAACTTCATACTCGTTTATCGTGCTTTCCTGTACTGTATTAATATCTTTAACTGGTCAGTCAATCATACAAAAATTAAATAGTAAATCTTATCAGTACCACAAAAATAATGGGATTTCTGTTTGCAAGCTGTTCAGAGCCTTTGATAATGACTGCAGACAGTCAATAAACGCTGAGACGTGTACACGGCCAGTAGGAGCCTAACTAAACTATCTAATCTTTCAAAAGACAGTCAACACAATGAACTCTAAACCCAATCCTCTTAAATATTGGAGAGACAGTTTAGTTCTTTAAATACTACTCAACCCCAAACCCCACACTAGAAAGAACCATTAGGGCTTTTTTTTAAAAAAAAACTCACAGAAGTGGGACATTCTGATTTCAGTTCTATTTTGTGATGGCAAATCTTTAGCTTATAATCTAAGTTCAACCTTTTTTAGTACCTGGGATCTGTAAAAGGTGACGACTATTTTAAGTATTGTAGAGCTTGACTAAAAAGGAAAAAGGAGTAGTATTTGATGCTTAGTTTAAATTTTAAAATTACTTTTTTTTTTGTTTTTAAATTTCAGGAAAGTAAAACACACTACTTGCTGGTCTTTGTTTGTTATAATCAAGTAAACACATACCGAGAACTCCTAGATAGTTGGTGCTATATTTATTGCTGGTGTATTTTTTAAAAGATGCTAAGAGAGGAAAAGGGCTATTTTGATCCATTTTCTCTCTTCCAGGCCTGTGTTACCCCGTGAAGATAAAGGTTTGAAAATTCTAAAATCCTGATGCGAGACTTGCATACAGGAAGTTGAAAATGCCTGATTACCCCGTCATCAGTTGAGATACTAAGAGAAACTGGGTGTTCAGTGACTAACAGAGAAACAGAAAGAAGTTCAACATGAGTTGTATAAATACCCTCTCAGATCTATGAAGTTTTTGAGTTGTTAATCGGTCATGTGAAGATACTTGGGAACACATTTGTTAGTTACTGCTGAAAAAAGTGAGCCTGGCATTCCACTCAGCAAGAGTTGTTTTCCTGAGATGTTTGATTTTGGGCTATATTTTTTCTTTTCTTGTACACGTCCAAGATGTTGGGTTCTGCATTTTCCTATTTAAAGAGCCTGACCGAGAGGTTTTGATTTATGGCCCCATTCCACCGCTGAGGCAAGAGGGGGACCCAAGAAAGAGCACCCTTGCTGCTCGTGGAACAGCTTTAACGAGCCACTTTCCAAACAGATGTGGTCTTGCCTGGAAAACTGATTAACACAATAGACTAGAGATCTGATGTTCAATTCTCTTAGGGCTACAGAAATGAGAGATTGTTTGGTTGACCTGGCATTCTGCCATGTTAGAGAGCCCACTGGAATCTCCACTTTGTTATTTGCAGGAAATGACTGGAAATCTATGAAAACCTGGAATCCAGGAACAGGGTTTTATCATGCCATATTATGAGGTCAGTCTCTGTATCAGGTCAGTGATTGAAAAGGAAGAGGCTGGTTTATTTATTTTGGGGTGGGTAAATGAGGAACTCACATGGGCAAGCCCCTAATTCTAGCATCTTTGGTCATCATTAAGGCTTAGATTTAAGAATTTCAGGCTCTTTTGTTACTGGTCATGTAAATACTCTGTGAATTTGTGGATGAAAACAAGGGAGAGTGGTTCCGTGGAAAGTAACCTCTAGGGGAGATCTATCGGGTCATAAATTACTAACTGGGCAGGTCATGGTGCGTAGTCACATCCCAGGCATGTAACTCCTTTACTAAAAGCCTTGTCTTTGCCTTAATTAAACCTTGTCCATTGTTTTTACGTACCTTCAAAATGTCCTCTTTCAAACCCTTTCTTCTAATGCTTGCAAGAGAGTACACAATCTCAACTATCTCACAATCCAGTCACCACCTTCCTTTCTCCAACATTCATGTAATCTTCCTTAGGTCCCCTTCTTAATCTCAAATACGTAAAAGAAACCACAAACTGTTATTCTTGGAAGCATTTAGCTCAGTCTGTTGAGAACTTGCTTCCAGGTGTATCCTCTGCTTGGTTCAAATACATTTTTGTAAAAATTCTCTACAGGTTTGGTGTTCTTATGTCAATAAACTCCAATAATCCTTTCTGTCCTTTGGAACCTGAAATCCATTGATTCAACTATATTGTAACTGCCCCTCACCCCTTTGATATCCTCACTTCCCTCCTTACTCAATTTAAATCTGTGGTCAAATGTTTTAATAACTGTTGAATATACTCACACCCTCTCTCATTTTGTTGAACTACCTTGGCTACCCTACAGCCTTCATTAAATTCAGTTTTTCCCTATTTCATTCACATGGTTGAACTAAGCTGCAAGAAAACACACAACCAAGCTGACTGGTCTCACTTTAAATTCCTGATCACTCACTCATCTGTAGTGGGCCCTTTAAGCTGCCCAGCAATCATATTATATTTCCCTAGGCCATTCATTTGTTTACTCTACTGGAAGAGGATTATTTTATACCTTCTATTCTCAACCTTCAACCTCTCACTGCCATGATGACCTTGCTTCCTATATACTGAGAAAATGGAAGCCATCAGGAGAAAACTTCTATAAGCTCCCACAACCACATCTATCCCTACTCACATCTGGTTGCGTAGATTCTGCCTTCCCTTCTGTTCTTCTGCATAAACTCTCCACACTCTTTTCGAAGGCCAACATCTCCACTTCTGTGCCCCACCCCCAATGGCCTAACCAGTCAAGGAGACCACTGCAAGCAACCCTTCCTTCTCTATTGTATCATGAATTTCTTCCTCTCTTTCCTAGTACCATATGAGCATTCTCTCATCATAAAGAAAAACAACTCAAAACTCTCTTGATCCCTCTTCTTCTGGTTTAACCTGCTCCCTCCTCATTTCTCTCCTTTTGTTTATAGCAAAATTCCTCAAAGAAGTTTTCTCTACTTGCTGTCTCCAATTCTTTTCTCATTTCTTCTTCTACTCACCCCTACTATCCACTGAAACTACTCTTAATAAGGCATCCACAGCAAATTCAATGGTTGATATTCAGTTCTCATCTTACTTAACCTATCAGTAGCAACTGAAACAATCACTCTCTTCTCATATAACTATTTCCCTTACATGGTTTCCATAACTCTTGACTTTCCACCTAACTCATTATTATTGTTGTTATTATTTCTTCTCCTCCTCCTCTTCCTTCTCCTCCTCCTCCTCCTTCTTCTTCTACTTCTTCTGACTTTGAGAGTATTTATTAAATCTGGGGACAGTGAAATAATTGCTCCCCAGGTTACAAGTCTCCTGGGGTCACTTAGAGTTTAGGAGATGCACCTCTGACAGGGAAGAAAGGTGTGGGCATGCTCCCAGGAGGGAGAGCACCTGCTTCTCATTCTTCTCACTGGATTCTTATAGTTTCTTGATCTCTCTATGTTGGAGTTAATCCTAGGATCTTTTCTGTTTTCTGTCTACTCTTACCTTGATCTCATCCAATCGATATCCATCTATTTATCTATCATCTATCTATCTATCTATCTATCTATCTATCTATCTATCTATCTATCTCTACTTGATATATATATTGAGAGCACCGTATGTCTAACTTCCAATTTAACATCTCTACTTGGTTGTCTAAAGAAATATCTGAGAATCTGATTGTCCACCCTCATGTGAAACCTGCTCCTCCAATAGTGTTTCCCTTCCCAGTAAGTGGCAACCATTCTTCCAGTTGCTTAAAGAAATAAACACACAAATTTTGGGATCATCCTTGACTCTTTAACACCTAACATTCTAACCCATTAACAAATCCTTAAAAATATATTCAAAATCTGACCACTTCTTACTGTCTCCATTACTACCACCCTGGTCTAAACTACGTTCTTAGCTGATCCCCTTCTCCTGCTACAGGTGGTAGATAGGAGACCTGAAATTAAAGCCCACTTATTCTTCCATTTTAAAGACTTTGGACTTTTGTCTGGGTTCTGCTGTCCCTCTGACTCTTTACCTTTGGTGGCTGCAAATGAACGTACCTCCCCTATAGCCTTTCCCATTTTTTCGCATTCCTCCTTAGTAATGGAATCTTAACTATATTCAAAATGATACTGTGACCAAATAAAGACTATCCTTCCCAGCTTCATGTGTGGGTAGGTTGACCATGTGACTAAGCCCAGACCAATGAGATAAAAGCAGACGTTTCTGGGTGGGACTTCCAGGAAAACTCCTATGTAAGGAGAACACACAGCTAGTCCATACTCTTTTTGCCTTTCCCCCACCCTTCTTCCTGCTACCTGGGTTGAGGATTTGGTGGCTAGAACTCCAACAGTGTTTTTGTTTCCTGAGATGACCTTGAGTATGTATAGAAGCCTTTGATAAAAAGTGGAAATATAGAAGCAGTAGGGGTATCTCTTGACTTTGTGGAGTTGCCACATTTGTCCTAGACTGTGCGGAGCCATATCTGGACTCCTTTATGTGAAAGAACAAATACCATTGTAGTCTCTTCTCTGTGACTCAAAACTTAGCATAATTCCTTTTAATTCACCTTGTCACATATTGCTTCTGGATTTTTATAGAACCTACAACAATTTTAACATTACAAAATCTACTATAAAAAGAAGGTAACGATAGGATTGTCCATTGTGTCAGAATTTTATTTATGTGATGTTTGTGACTTGTATATGTCTTTAAGGAATACAATTTATAGTCTTGATCTTTCCTTTTATTGAGAGGTCTTAAACCTCTGAATCACAAGTCTACCTCAAGTTAATGAATTATAGGCCTATTAAAGCATAGAAGCAGCTGAATCATACAAGTGAGGAAGGTTGGTTGGGAGGTGGTTGTGTGTTGAGTCCCTTTTGAAATTTAGACCATAGGATCTGGACATCACTCATCTCTAGGATGGATTCTGATTGATAGCAAGAGCATGCTCTTCAAGTGCTATCTCTCTCTAGTTTCTGGGCAAGGTATTTAACCTCTTAGAGTCTATGTTTTTTTAGTATGAGTACTAAAAATAGCTTGTCCATAAGGCTGTTTGAGATGATAAAATGAGGGAATACATGTGAAAAGGCCTGGCTGGTAGTAGTCACTCAATAAATATTTGTACATTTGTCTTGATAATAATTACATTTTTAAAATGCTTTAGAATTTTTGAAATGTTTTCACATATGATGTAGTTACTGTCAAAATACCAAGTGCTAATTAACACTTCATCTCAGAGCTTTTGGATGGTTGTATTATAATTATTTTAGGATGTGGCCAACTTTTGTACAGTTGAGTTAGTTGGCTTCATTATTCCCCTGCAACATTTCCTTTGCACTTGTTGATTTCCATGGCTACATGATAATTGCTTCCTGAGAAACAAAGGAACACATGTGTTTAGAAGTAAAAAGGAAGCATACAGATCACCTATTGAACCATAACCCTGTAAAACCTGGTATAAATGGAAACTTTTCTTTTTATCATAGTGTGTTTAAAGTGAAGGAATTCACATTAGTCATTTGCTCAGTTTTTACTCTGTGATTGGTGCCCTTATAAGAGGACAGATTTGTCAGAACTTACGAACTAAACATACTCTAAAACGTTTCGTGAGTTAGAGTGTTTACAACATCAAAATTTCTGCGTAGTGACCAATCCAGAAAAATGATTGTTGATAATGGGAAATTTGAAGAGAAAGTATGAGTGGACAAAGACATAACTCATCACTCTAAGACACACTGGCTCTATTTTACTACATTAATTAATTGATTATTTTTGTGAACATTTATTGAGGATTTGTATATACGAGGTATTGTACTAAGTGCTCTAAGAACTATGAAGGTGAATCAGGCCTAGAGGTGGTCTTCAAAGAATTCATAGCTTAGTATGGAAGTAAAAGATATATGTCCCCTATCCAGAATATGTTCTATGTGAAGTACAGTTCAGGACCTAAGGTGGCTTTGAGGAGAGAGATGTCTATATTGAATCTTAAAAAAAAATATGTAGAAATTTGTTCACCAGGTAGACAGATGGAAAGACATTTCCGACAAAAAGAACAGCATCTACAAAAGCCCAGAGGTGACCAGGCTCCGAGCTAATGGATCAGAGATAGGCAGAGACTGATGTGGAGAGCAAGAGCAGATTAGGAATGTCTATGCTGGAGATACCATTGTTATTACTAAGTGGGTATTTGGGGTGTGGAGACAGGCTTGAAGTGGGAAGAGAATGCTGTAGACTGAAAGTTGGTGTCCCCTCAAAATTCGCATGTTGAAAGCTAATCCCCAATGTGATGGTATTTGGAGCTGGGGCCTTTGGGAGGTGATTAGGTCCTGAGGGTGGAGCCCTCACGAATGAAATTAGCGTCCCCTTAAAAGACCCCAGAGTGCTCCCTTGACCCTTCCACCATGTGAGGACACAGTGAGAAGATGGCCATTAATGGGCCAGGATACAGGCTCTCACCAGACTGCGGATCAGCTGACGCCTTGATCCAGGACTTCTCAGCCTTCAGAACTGTGAGAAATAAATGTTTGCTGTTTGAGCCACCCAGTCTCCGGTATTCCATTACAGCAACCCAAACGGACTAAGGCAGAGAGGAAACTTAGTGAGTTCAATTTGGGACATGCTGAATGTCAGTGGGACAGGATATTCTGGTGGAGATGTTATGTGGGTTGTTAGAAATAAAGTTTGGAGCTTAGGAGAGGAGAACAACTGAAGATCTGGATTTGGAACAACTCAAGTGGAAGATGAATTCTTAAGAGTCTAGTATAAGGAGAAAAAATTGAGGACGGATTCCTGGAAAACAACTACATTTAGGGGATAGACTAATGAAAGGAAACCTGAGGAGAAGGCTGAGAAGGAGAAACCAGGGAGATATGATGAAAAACCACAAGAAAATTTTGGCTTCCCCGTTTTCCCACAGTCTGGTCTTTCGTTAATGATGGTTGTGGAATACCAAAGCAAGGGAAAAACCTCACTAAAGTTCACTTAATCAGATCTTTTTTCTTTTGAAGTTTTTTTTTCTAATGTTGGTGCTTTTCTTTACCTCCAAAAATAAACTCCAGGAGCCTGGAGCCTGGAGAATGGAAGGTTCTAGGATTCAGGTGAAAAGGGATGGGCCTGGGTTATGAAGCTCTGTTGGGCCAGGAAGGCAGTATCACACAGTGGTTATGGGCCTCGGGTTAGACTGACTGCATTCAAAGCCTGTCCCTGAGGTCCGGAGGGGAATTCTCCCAGCGGGTGTGTGTGCCATCGCAGGTGTGGACTGCAGGTGCCTCACTGCCAGACCCTGCCCACTCTCAGTTCAGCTGGGACACAGCAGAAATTTCTCCACTGACCTGTGGACCTTTAAAGGGTTTAGTACATATTAAGTTCTTAAATATATTGGTTTCTCTTTACTTTTTAAATTTAATCTTTATTGTATTTTTCCATTACCATTTAGACACCTTATACCCGTCTCCCCCTGGCAATCACTACACTCTTATCCATGTCCATGATTTTTTTTCCATTTTGCTCAGTCCCTCCACCCCTAACCTTGCCCCACCCCACTAGCTGTCGTCCTGCTCTCCATTACCCGGACTCTGGTTTGCTTGTTAGTTTAGTTTGTTCATTAGATTCCAGATATGAGGAAAATCATGTGGTATTTGTCTTTTTCTGACTGGCTTATTTCATTTAGCAAAACATTCGCCAGGTCCATCCATACTGTTGCAAAGGGTAAAATTTTCTTCTTTTTAGTAGCCAAGTAGTATTCCACTGTGTAAATGCCCCATAGTTGTTTTACTCACTTATCTATGGATGGACACTTGGTCTACTCCCATATTTTGGTGATTGTAAATAACACTTTAATGAATATTGGTTTCTTTTTAAAGATGAATGAGAAAATTAATAAAACAAAGAATAGTATACAAGAAACAACTTTATAAGTATATGAGCATTGTAGTCTCATAATATTTTAATGGGTCACTGACATTTTCAAAACTTTGACCATTGAGTATGAGAGACACATCTACATGTGTCCATATGAAAAGAAATAGAACAATCCTACTCACTATAACAAAATTATAAAGCAGTTGAACTTTTAAAAAGTACCCTCAATGGTTCATTATTAAACAAGGACACAAAAATGCTTCTATAGTGCTTTTTATTTCTTGGCACTGTTCTGAGGATCTTGTTTGCATTAATTAATTTAATCTCCCCAACAAATGTATGAGGTAGGAGCTTGTCTATTATGTAGATTGCTAGGAAACTTTAGGCACGGAAAATTGCCCAGGGTCACATAGCTAATAAGTAGTGGAGGTAGGATTTGAACCAAGCCTGTCCAACTCCAGAGTCTGTGCATGCAACTGTTATAGTACACAGAAGACTACTTTAGCTCTGGTACCTAACTGTATATCTGGGACCACTATCACTTAGTACAAAAGGAAAGCTACATTGTGTGTGCAAAATGAGGCTTTACCACCAGGGCTTCTGTTGAGGCAGGTAGGATGGGGTGTTGGGAGATATATTTATGTTAAAGTGAGACAACAAGCGTAGTTATTTATACCAACAGGAATCATGCTTACACAATGATCTTATTTCACAATTTACCTCCCCCAACCCCATAGGCAGGTGACTTCAACCCCTTTTGACAAACCCTCATTCATAAGCTGGGAGAAAGAGAGGCTTATTGCTTCTGGACAGGACAAGGCCCAAAAGTATGAATTCTAGGGAGTCTCCAGGGAACACACTGACCCTGTCTTTCCTCTGTGGTCCTTTCTGGAGCGTTTTCTGAGGAGCCCTTGTGTGAATGGCCTAGTCTTGAAGTTGGTCTCCAGGAGCCCACACTGATTGTCCCTTATTTGAGGAGTAATGGAGGGAAATCTCAGGAGTTGGGCAGAAGAGGCTCCAAACCCTCAAGTAGAAACATTTCCACTGCCTTGTAGGAAATTGACTACAATATGATTATTTGGGGTCACTCTAAGGAATGTATCCAACATATGCTATAGCACTTATGTTTTTAAAAACAGAAAAGATTCATAATTAAATATTTTCTAATAATGTGATCAGTAATGAGGATGTTTTACAACTTACATAAACATATTTAATATGTACACAAGAAAAAATCCAAAAACACATAAAAATAAATCAGATTAGGCTTTGTCTTTTGATTAATGTCTTTTTTTAACTGAACAGGAAAATACTCATTAACAAAAGTTTTGAGAACAATAAAGTAACTGGAGGTTATTAATATGAAAATATTGTCAATTGTTCCTCCTGTAGAAATCTTCCTGGACAGCCCACTTCCTGAAAAATGACTCAGCAAAAGCTCCTTGTATGTGTTTAATACAATTGTTCAGGCCAGTGCCTATTTCTTATCTATAAAGTCCTCTTGTGATTGATGACTCATGTTCCTTTTCAGTTATGGGCTTTGAATGTGAGCTATTTCTTAATGTAAAGAAATGGCTTCAGTATTTAAAGGAAAACATTTCCGTTTTTTTAAGTACTATTTCCTATATGATGCCTGAAACCATAGTTTGGAGGGAATTGTTTAGTTTCAAAAGAGGGAAAATAAAATGATTGTTGAGAAGAATGTGCAAAGGAAGGGTGCACTTGCTGTGGGCAGCTTGCCAGATGTTCGGGGACGCCAGGGGGCACCCAGTGGCCTCTGCTTTCACAGGATGGCCCAAACAAGTTAGTGCCTTGCCCTCTGACTCTGAAGACCCCAGTTTTGCAGTGGGACCAAAGGGTGTCTTTGACTTCTTGATAATAGGCTTTGTAACATGTCTTTAAATCCTCAGTTCTGCTGAAGAGATCTGAACTAGAATGAATGGAGGATAAATCACACATAGCACAGCTGCCAGACATTCTAGAAAAAAGAGAGCAAGATATTTAGTGATTTCTAATGATGTTTTAGAATTGCCAATACAAAAGATCAAGTTAAAACCTAGCGTGTGCCAAAAGTTGGCCACTAGGTAGCGCCATAATCTAGCTCTATAACAGCGAGGTGTTGGGTGATTCTGTATTAGCCAGCATGAAAATGTTTAAGACTTACACCTGGGACAAGATCAGCAGGGGCGCCCTAAAGTTTTTCAGTCAGAGGACCCTAATATAACACACAGAAGAGGTATAAGATTCACGTATTTACTTGGGGAAGCTATTTCTACTGCAGCAATTATGTTAGAGAATTCGAGAAACAGACAATGTAGGTGGTAGGAGAGATTTTACCTTGCCTTCTCTTAAGGAAACCACAGATTTGCATGAAGATAAAGAAAAGAACTAATCACAGTTAAAACAATTAGGTCTGAATTTTCTTGTCAAATTGGGAAAATGTTAATTTAATTGAGCAGTGTTTGGGAGGGTCATCATTACTTTCATCATTCCTATTTAAGTCTTCCATTCATTCAGCAATCATTCAGCATGTGCCCACTGTGCGCCTCCTATCATGCTAGCCACTCTGAGTCTAAAGAAGCATAAGGCAGATTCTTTGCCTTTGTGCAGTTCATTGTCCAAGGAGGTAGCTAAATGTGTGACAAAAGTAATAATACCAAGCTACAAATCTTTGATAAACACACATTCAAAAGAGTTATGGGAGACAGCAGTAAATAACTCTCCAGAATGAGGTGACATTTGAACAAGGCCTTAAAAGATGAGTAATTATAACAGCTAACACTTACTTATGCTCATCATGTGCTGAACACTTTCCAGAGTGTTCTACCTACTAAATGCTTAAAAGTCACATAATCTTGACAACAGCCACGTGAGGGGAGTGATGCTATTATCATCCCTGTGTTAGAGACAGGAAAGCAAGTTTGGGGAAGGCATTCTAGATGAAGGAAGCAGCCGTGTATAAGGGTTCGGAGATATACAAAAACCACAGCACATTTGAGGGGATATTAGCTCAGAGAACAGTAATGATATTATACTTTTCGCAGAAACACCATGTCCTCTATAGTTTTACAAACAGAAAAATGTGATGAGGTACATCAGAAATTTAGAACAGATTTTTATAAGCCATTTTCTTAATTGATTAAACAGTTTATTCTTCACACAACTGCAGGAATATAGTTTATTGAGAAAATATGGATCCATTGATAGACCAAAATACTTTCTGTAATGAAATATTACATTCTAAATTTTGAAGGTGGTAGAAAACACATAGAGTGGTAATGTGGAATCACAATGTTGAATAACATAGATATTTCTTAAAAATAAACTTTCAAATAAACCATATCATGCGAGTCTCCTGAAAATAATGTTACTATAGTTTTAAAATTTAACTGAATATTTTAAGACTTTCTAATGTCAAAACAATAATAACATAACTAAAACAACTTTTAACAATTTTATTTTAGATAACCTTTGTAAGTTAAACTCTGTGATATCATGATTAAATATTTATTGATTGCCCATTACTTGCAAAGGCACTGCACTGTTGTGTAAAGATTATTTATTGAACAAATATTTATTGAGCACTTAACTTGTGCCAGCCATTGTGTCAGCAGCTATAGGTATAGTAACAGTAGCAACAAAAGCACCAGGGACCCAATCTCTGCTACCTTTGCATCTCCACACTGTCTTCAGTGGCAACCCAGCAACCTGAGTTCCCCATCCCAACCACACTCTCACTTCGATGGCTATGCCCTCTTTCTGTATCAGGGCTCCCCATTCCCACCTGCTTTGCGTATGGATTGGCTGTGAGTGGCTCACCACTCTAGAATTTCCAAATAACATCCATTCTTCAGTTCTCAGCCGCAGCACCCTTCTTACAGAGACATTTTTTATCCTCTTCTGAGCCTTTCTTGTACTTTTTAAAAACCATGTTAACTACTTTTAAGTGTGCAGGTCAGTAATGTTAAGTATATTTACACTGTTGTGAAAGAAATCTCCAGACCTTTTTTATCTTGCAAAACTGAAACTCTATAACCAGAGGAGGTAGAAGAGGATATAGAGAGGATAAATGGTGGTGGACAGAAACTTGACTTGGGGTGGTGAACACACAATGCAATACACAGGTGATGTGTTATAGAACTGTACACCTGAAGCCTATATAATTGTATTAACCAAGGTCACTCCAATAAGTTCAATAAAAAATACAAAAAAAAAAGAGAAAAGAAAAGAAACTCTATACTTATTAAAAAACTCCCCGCTGGCTCATGTGGCTCAGTAGAATGAGTGCCAGTCTGCAAACCAAAAGGTCACAGGTTTGATTCCCAATCAGGGCACATGCCAGAGTTGTGGGCCAGGACCCCAGATGGGGGCACACGAGAGGCAACCACACACTGATGTTTCCCTCCCTTTCTATCTCCCTCAATCTCTAAAAAATAATAAATAAATAAAATCTTAAAAATAAAAACAACTCCCCATTCCTCTCTACTCCACCCCCTGGCAACCAACATTCTACTTTTTGTTTCTGTGAATTTGACTACTTTATATACTTAAATTATACAGAATTTGGGTGTGTGTGGCTGACTTATTTCCCTTAATATATTGTCCTCAAGCTTCATCCCCATTGGAGCATGAGATAGGATAGCCTTTCTTTTATTTTTAATTTTGTTATTGTTGTTCAGTTACAGTTGTCCCCATTTTTCCCCCCTTGCTCTCCTCTGCTCTTCTCACACCCTCCCACATTCAATCCTTTCCCACCCCCGTTGTCATTGTCCATGAGTCCTTTATACATGTTCCTTGACTTGACCCTTCTCCTTCTTTCCCCCCTTATCCCTCTCCTGCCCCCTCCCCTCTAGTCCCTGTCAGTTTGTTCTTTATTTTTATGTCTCTGGTTTTGTTTTGCTCCCTTGTTTGTTTTGTTCATTAGGTTCCACTTATACATGAGATCATATGGTATTTGTCTTTCACTGCCTGGCTTATTTCACTTAGCATAATGCTCTCTAGTTCCATCCATGCTATGGTGAAGGGTAGGGGTTCCTTCTTTCTTTCTGATGCATAGTATTCCATTGTGTAAATGTACCATGGTTTTTTGATCCTCTCACTTATTGCTGGGCACTTAGGCTGTTTCCAGCTCTTGGCTATTAGAAATAACACTGCTATGAACATTGAGATGAACAAGTTCTTTGGAATTGGTGTTTCAGCGTTCTTAGGGTATAATCCCAGCAGTGGAATCTTGGTTCAAAAGGCAGTTACATTTTTAGTTTGTTGAGGAAATTCATATTGTTTTCCACAGTGGCTGCTGCAGTCTGCATTCCTATCAACAGTGCACTAGGGTTCCCTTTTCTCCACATCCTCTCCAACACTTGTTTGTTGATTTGTTTATGATGGCCATTCTGACCGGTGTGAAGTGGTATCTCACTGTGGTTTTAGTTTGCACCTTTCTGTTGGCTAGTGATGTTGAGCATCCTTTCATACATCTCTGGGCCCTCTGTATGTCCTCCTGGGAGAACTGTCTGTTCAAGTTTTTTGCCCATTTTAAAAATCAGATTGTTTGTCTTCCTGGTGTGGAGTTGTGTGAATTCTTTATATATTCTGGAGATCAAACCCTTGTCTGAGGTATCATTGGCAAATATGTTTTCCATATAGTTGGTTTCCTTTTCATTTTGATGATGTTTTCTTTAGCCGTGCAGTAGCTTTTTAATTTGATGTAGTCTTATTTCTTTATTCTTTCCTTTATGTCCCTTGCTCTAGGGGATATATTGGTGAAGATATTGCTGAATGGGATATCTGAAATTTTCCTGCCTATGTTCTCCTCTAGGACTTTTATGGTGTCATGACTTATCTTTAAGTCTTTTAGGATATCTTTTCTTTTAAAGGCTGAATAACATTCCACTGCATATTTCTACCACATTTTGTTTATCCATTCATCTTCAATGCATACCTAGGTTGTCCTCCCTGGCATTTTTATTCCTTCTTCTTTTCTAGTACTATTTTTTTTTGCCCTCATAAATTAAAATTATTCCACTATTTATTTTTCTGCTTTCTCATTTTTACGTTTCTTTATCCATCTATCCATTCATCCATCCTTCCAAAAAGTATTTATTGTGTGTGGTTTCTATTTGCCAGGCACAGTTCTGGGCACTGGAGATACATCAGTGAACAAAACAGAAAAAAATTCCTGACCTCATTAATCTTACATTCTAAGGGAAGAGACGGATAATAAACAGGGTAAATAAGTGGACAGTATGTTTAAAGGTGATAAAAACTAGGGGAAAAAAATACTGGGTTTTGTTTGGAGTGAAGGCATCATTGAGGTGGTGACTTTTTATTAAAGCCCTGAAGGAAGTCAAGGAGTGAGCCAAGTAGATATCAGAATAAGAGTATTTCAGAAAGAGGGGCAAGCAAGAGGTGGAGCATGCCTGGCATACTTTTTTTTTAAAAAGATTTTACTTATTTATTTTTAGAGAGAGAGGAAGGGAGGGCGAAATAGAGGGAGAGAAAGATCAATGTGTGAGAGAAACATCAACCGGTTGCCTCTCACACACCCTCAGCCAGACACTGGGCCCACAACCCAGGCATGTACCCTGACTAGGAATTGAACCAGTGACCTTTTGCTTTTTGGAATGACACCCAATAATGTGAGCCATGCTGGTCAGAGTGTGCCTGGCATATTTTTAAAAAGATGTTTTATGACTCTGTTAGCACTTTCAGCCATGACCTAATAGACTCCCAAACCTTCTTTAGGTATCACATCAAATTCTTAGATATTTGATGTGCTTTGATGTTATGGTATATGGTATTAATTTTGTATTTTATTTCCTAATTGTTACTAATATATAGATTTATATTTAATTTTTTAATCTAGAAAGGTAGCTAAATTCACTCATTAATTCTGTTTGTTGGTCCATCTATGCTTTCTACACAAATAATCATATATTCTGCAAGTATAAATTTTTCTTCTTTCTTCTCAATCTCTATAGCTTTTATTTCTTTATCTTGCCTTATTCCCTTGGCTAGGACTTCCAGGTTGAGTTCAAATAGAGATAGTGATGTTTTCCTGAGCTGAGGAAGCCAATGTTCAACAGTTTTTTTCAACTAGTAAGATGTCAGCATGGGTTTTGTTTTCTTTTCTTGTTTCTTTTTTGGTGGAGAGACTCCCTTTATTATATTAGGAAATCTCTGCTATTCTTAGGTTCCTGAATTTTTTTTTTAATGGACACATCAAAACATTAGGAAGTGTGAGGACTACCTAAAAATGTTAGAGAGTTATTCCCACAGGAAGGTCTAAGGTAGCAGTGGGAGAGTGAAACTCAGACTCCACCAAGAGTCTGAATGGAAGTGAACACAAGTGATGACGTCAGGCTTGTTCACCTCCTTCTGGTACCTTCCTCCTAACTTCTGGCTACCCGTGCCTTGCCCCCAGGCCCTGTGTTTCCGAGACACTACAAAAGCAGAGGGGCACCTGTGCTAGGGGAGCACGTGAACATAATGCCTCAACTGGTGTTTCCAGTACAGGGTGGGAGGCTGGGCTTCTAGTCTTTGTGAGGGAGGAAGACAAAAGACTGACGATTTTCATTCAAATACTAAAAGTTGAACTTGAAAAAAAGTTGGGGGAGCATTTGAAATTTTGCTCCCCAGCATATGTTGTCAGTTTGGCTCAAATAAACTGCTATAAAATTGTTTTTAAAATTGGCTTCTAGTTCTAGAGGGACTAAGATTCTTAGCAGAATAATAAGACATAGACTCCACTATGGGGAAGAAGAGAAAGAAGCCCAGAAAGGGGCCCCGGGAACAGGGCCGTACCAGCACCACACACAGCCTGATCATGTGTCCCAAAGATCAGTTAGGGTGGGAAATCCCAGCCTTTGCACTGTTGGCATCTTGGGCTGGATAATCGTGGGGGATTGTGCTGTGCATTGTAGGTCATTTAGCAGCATCTCTGGCCTCTACCCACCAGATGTCAGTAGCACTCACCTCCACTTGCAACAATCAAAAACGTCCCTGGGCATTGCCCTAGGGTTGGGGAGGGACAAGAACCACTGGCCTAGAGCCACTTGAACAATCCTTGCCTGTGGTCGGGCTTGATCCTAGGAAGTAGTTTGACAGTTTGAGCTGCAGCTGGGGGGAGAGGAAACATTCCATTCACACACACCATTCACGTTTATGGGCATCTTGGAATATAGCTGTTCAAAAAATTTTCCATTTCCTCCTTTTCTTTTCCTTATTTGGTGAATTTGTTGTCAGCACTATCAGATAGGGGAGGTTGTTTTTCTTAAATGTTTCTTTCGGGAGGAGATTGTCTCCTGTTCATTCAGTCTGTGTGGACTTCCGGCAGGAAATGGCATTCAAGGAAAGTTTTGAATAAAAGGAAGATGCTGGTTAGCCAGTGGAAACAGGAAGTTGTTGCCCAGGTCTTACACAGCTTAGAAGAAAGTAAGAGGCAGAGAGAAAATTCACTTAACAGAAGTGGGAGGAGCAGAAGAGAGAAATGTAGGAGTAGAGGAAGTGTGGGGAGAGCTGAGGAGAGGTGGAGGAGCGTGGGGACTGGGCTATCAGGCCAACAGCTTGGAAGACCTTGAATCTCCTGGTGGGCCTGGCTGTACTGAAAACGCTGATGGGGCTGTGTAGTAAGAGCACGGTCATGCAGTAACAATAAGTCAAAGCTGTTGTGATTTGTTTATTATACTGCCTTGTAGTATAGTGTTATATTATTCTAAACATACTCTTTTCAAATTAATACAAATTTCTCACTATATGTATTAAAAACATATGCCTACATTATACAATCCTCTTTAATAAACAGAGAGAAAGAGAAAGTAAAAATTTTACTTTTAAAAATTTACTTAATAAACAGAGAGAAAGAGAAAGTGGCAAAATTTTAACAGTTGGTGAAGTCAGATGAAGGGTATATGGCTGTTCATTGTACTCATTTTGTGACTCTTTTGTACGTTTGAAAATTAAAAAAATAAAAGTTTGGGGTGTGTGGAGAGAAGAATTTTTAAAAATATTTATTTTATTGATTATGCTATTACAGTTGTTCCATTTTCCCCCCTTCCCCCCTACACCTGCCCCTGATAACCCTCCATGTGATCTCCATTTCTGTGGTTCTGTTCCTGTTCTAGTTGTTTGCTTAGTTTATTTTTGTTTTTTTTATGTTCAGTTGTTGATAGTTATAAGTTTGTTATTATTTTGCTGTTTATATTTTTTATCTTTTTCTTAAATAAGTCCCTTTAACATTTCATATAATAAGAGCCCAATGATGATGAACTCCTTTAACTTGACCTTGTCTGGGAAGCACTTTATCTGCCCTTACATTCTAAATGATAGCTTTGCTGGATAGAGCAATCTTGGATAGAGGTCCTTGCCTTTCATGACTTCAGATATTTCTTTTCAGCCTCTTCTTGCCTGTAAGGTTTCTTTTGAGAAATCAGCTTGATAGTCTTATGGGAACTCCTTTGTAGTTAACTGTCTCCTTTTCTCTTGCTGCTTTTAAGATTCTCTCCTTCTTTTAATCTTGGGTAATGTAATAATGATGTGCCTTGGTGTGTGCTTCCTTGGGTCCAACTTCTTTGGGATTCTGTGAGCTTCTTGTACTTCCTGGAAGTCTATTTCCTTTGCCAGATATGGGAAGTTCTCCCTCATTATTTTTTCAAATAAGTTTTCATTTTCTTGTTCTTCCTCTTCTCCTTCTGGCACCCCTCTGGTTCGGATGTTGGAATGTTTAAAGTTGTCCTGGAGGTTCCTAAGCCTCTCCTCATTTTTTTGAGTTCTTGTTTCTTCATTCTGTTCTGGTCGAATGTTTCTTTCTTCCTTCTGCTCCAAACCATTGATTTGAGTCCCAGTTGCCTCACCATCACTGTTGGTTCCATGTACGTTTTCCTTTATTTCACTTTGCATAGTCTTCACTTTTTCCTCTGTTTTGTGACCATACTCAACCAATTCTGTGAGCATTCTGATTACCAGTGTTTTGAACTGTGCATCTGAGAGGTTAGCTATCTCTTTGTCACTTAGTTGTATTTTTTTCTGGAGCTTTGATCTGTTATTTCATTTGGTCTTTGTGGTTTTTTTTTTTTTTAGTTTGTTTGTTTTGGTATGCTTGTTTTGTAAGGGGTGGAGCCTTAGGTATTCACCAGGGTGGGGCAACCCACTTGGCTATATGTGGGGGAGTGGTCTGAGAGGAAACAGTGCTGCTTGCTCAGCTCTGGGGTGGCTTTCAGTCACTTCCCCCTGCTACCCGCAAGCAAATTGGACTCTTCTGGTGCTGATTTCCGGGTGTTTGATTTTGTGTACATTCTAGGACCCCGTGGGTCTCTCCAGTGAACTCTCCTGTGAGGCTGGGAGTTTCTGCTGCTGCCTCAACCCTCACAGGTGTTTTCCATCAGAGGTTTGAGGCTTTATTTCCCTGTGCTGGAACCCTGGGTTGCACGGTGTGTCTTGCTCCCTAGTTGTTCCTCCCAGTTTATCTGCATGTGAATGTGGAGCTGCCTGGTCTGCCGGCCACTGCCTCATCTGGTCCACTAGCCACTGCCTTACCCACCCTGGGGGGTCCTCCAGCTTCCGGCTGCCACCTTGCTGTGAGTTCTGTCTGCCCCAGCTGCCTGTCTCCGGCCTTCCTACCGGTCTGGATGAATATGTCTTCTTTAACTCCTTGGTTGTGGGACTACCATACAGTTAGATGTTCTGTCAGTTCTGGTTGTTTTTTGTTTTTAAATTTGTTGTTGTCCTTCTTTTGGTTGCGTGAGGAGGCAAAGCATGTCTACCTATGCCTCCATTTTGGCCTGAAGTAGAAGAGTCTTTTTTTAAAAAAAAAAAACCATGTGGTGTTTAAGGCTGGGTCATCACCGGCCTGTATTGGTGGGTATGTGGCTTTACCTATGAATTTGTTCTCTATGATATAGTATGGCAATGACCAAAGCTCTCTTATGAGCAGTTTGTCATCTTGTATTTATGTATTCTCAGATTCTGATAAATTCAATCTGAAATCGTCAGATTTTTGTTTAATTTGGACCAACATTTTCTCACAGGTCAGAGGTAGCTCTTAGCTTGTAGCTTTTGCAATCATTCACTCATTCAGTCATTCATTCAGTATTTCTTGAGCACCCATTGTATACAGGGCAATGTGTTAAGTGTTATAGGGAATACAAATATGAATCAAATAGACATTCTGTTAAATAATCTGCTAATTTTATGTAAATTACAAACCTTGCACATCAATGACTAACACAAGATAGAAAACTACTGTTTTGTGTCAGATCTTAAAGGAGAGTATCATCACTTCGTCTTGGGGGGAATGGTGTTAGGCATACTCCTGTTGCCTTTCTTCCATCCTGCCCCAGAGGAAGGCTAGAGCTAGGAATGGAGCCTGTTGGTGGAGTTGGAGCACAGGACGCTGCGTTGGTTTGCTCTTGCTGCACACCCCATCACTCAGTGGCTGAGAATAACAGGCATTCATTATTGCTCCTGTGTCTGTGGATCATTTGGGGTGTGGCTGTCCTAGCCTGTGCTTGGGTGGCAGCTCCATTTTAGGCTGCTGCAGCTGGATTGGACATATGTTTCCCCTTGCTGTTCTGTGGATCAGTGGGGATGATTGCTTCCTCTGTGGACCAGCAAGCTACCTAGGGCACGTTTTTCTCAGGTGATGGCAGAGGTACAAGAGGGCAAACAGAAATATGCCAGGCCTTACCAAGCCTAGACTTGGAGCTCACAGACTGTTACTTGAGCTCATTTTTCATTGGTCAGTAGAAGTCACATGGCTAAGCCCAAAGTCATGGGGCACAGAGGCATACTATGTGTCTGCAGTGAGGGAGAAGTAAAGAACAGATGCAATTTATACAAGGAGAAGTAAAAAAAAATGGGTGCAATTTATGATATGTGCCTTGTATACCTTATATCAATATTACATTTTTAGGAGAAAGAACTTCAATTTTTTAGAATAATGTTTTAAAATCTCATAAAAACTGTAAATAAATTAAAAGGTTCACTACCCATCCCTTTAAGTGTCAACCTGAGGTTAAACTCAGAGCTGAGGAAGATCTGATGCAAATGGTAACGTGCCCATTTGATTTTTCAGGTGCACTTGGGGCTGGCTGTAGGGCATATTTTCCCTTGATATTTTGGGCCTCTACTTCCTGCACTGTCTTCCTCTCAGTGGCATCCTGTCTCCTTTTATATCCTGGCCGCTTCATGCTTTCTCCCCATCAAAACTCAGTATCCGCAGAAAGGATCTGGCAAATGCATTCGCAGTGAGGTCTAAGTGACTAAAATCTAACTGCTTCCAGGAGCATTGGATTTGGGCAGGGGACAAAGGGAAAGTTCTGTAATGGAGAAGCTTCACATGGCAGTGAGTAGGTGGGGAGATGAAGGAGAAGGAGAACCGAGGAAGCAGCCCAGTGACCTCAAAATCCTATCCTATAGGATGTTATTTTTCCTGGACAAGCTACATGTTTGGGCTTGTGGGCAAGGGTATAGTTACAGGAATAGCTGGAAGCATAGCTTTAATTATGCATTTAGCATAAATAATATTAAAATATGCACCCTAACGAGTCAACTATTTAATATCTTTTTTATAGCTGAATGGTTCTTATTTCTTCTCAGTTTGTAGCTACTGTCTTTGAGAAACAAGTGAGTAAATATAGCAAGCAACAGGCAGGAACTTTCTGAACTGTGTCAAGGTTAATAATAAGTAAAATGTTATAAGTGGAGACAGGACAGCAACAGCTGTGCAACATTCTTGGAAGGGAGGATTTTGATAGCATGAAGTCAGACAGTGAGCTCAGTTTTTGCTGCTACTCTGGGTGGACAGAGAACCTTATAATTATAAAAAAAACCCTACATTACTTTTATAAACTAAAGCTGTATTGCTGTTGAAATCTGATGTCTGCAGCTGGAGAATCAGGGGCATGTGGAGCAATGTTGGAAGAAGACTCAGATCAAGCCTATGAGAATGTCCTGGCTGAGATTCAGTCATTCGAGCTGCCCATTGAAGCTACTTTAAGGTAGGGCTCCTCTATATTGTGTTGTTTCTTCTTTAGCTGCAGTAAGGTAGTCTTAGTCACTTCCCTTTGTGTTTTTCTCTATAACAGAATAAAAAATAGTTTTGAGAAATAATTACAGTTCTGTATACACCTAATCTCAAAGTTTCTTATTCTTAGAAAAATTGCAGTAAATAAGTAATCCACCTTTCTGGTATTGTATGTGTTTTCCGATTCATCACAACAAAGTTAAAAAATAGAAATGACTTTCCAGTGATCAGAAAGGGTCTCATGCCATCTCTCAAGAGATAGTCCATCCTATTTATATGCAGTTTTCATTGTTTTCTGTAAAATATGCTTAGTGAAAAGCACGGGGAAAAATCAGACCTGTGAATGAAACCAGTTTATACTGGAGTGGATATGAGACGTAGGAAAAATGCAGGATGTTTATGTGTATTGTTGCTGCCCTCTCAAGTCTGGTGACCTCTCAGGTATGTATCCTTTTATTTCCACATAAGACTTAAAAATAGCTTCTTTGGTGACATGGGGATTATCTTGCAGAATGCAAGAGCAGGATAAAAATGAAAGACAATGTTTGTGTTAAAAGGGCAGCTTTTAACATTTAATTCTTTCTGCCTGTCAGCCTGTATCGGACACCTATCAGTGTGGTAATGGGATTGGAATCACTGAATGTGACAGTGACAGTCAATAAATATTTGTTGACTAATATTTGTAGATTGGGTGAAAAGATTTTTTTTGGTGTTGTCTCATCATTCTCAGAGAGGTCCCAGAGCCAGGTACTCTGAAATTCACTACATATAAATCTGAATATATTTCTGCCAAGTATGTAAATTTGATTTTGCATTAAGTATATTTTGAAACTCTTCAAAAAGTCAAGGGTAGTGTTATAGGCATGGGAAGCTATTGATATTTGGTGGTTGATTGTTGGGTTATCAACACATGGGTGAGTTGCAAAATCCTTACAACTCATCACAAATATCTTTAACACCTTCCTTTTATCGCAGTATCATATGAAGAGAGGCAAGTAATTTTACCTGATTCAAGAGATTTAAGAAACCAGAGCTTTTTACTCATGAGAAATTAAATTTTTTCACATGGAACATCCTTTATACTGTACCAGCACTGTCTAAAACTTGTGCCTTTGCCTGGTGGCTAGGTCAGCAGTCTAAAGGAAAACAGCAGAAAGGGGTAGACGGAGCCTGGATGTGTGTTACTTACTGTGGCCTCTGCTGCTAGGGCTGCTTCTGAGCCTCAGCCTCAAGCCCTGAGTCTCTGTATCTCCCCCCGGTCTCACGACCCTGGCCAACATCTGCAGACTTCCTCCATCCTTGGACCTATCAGGTAGTCTTGCTCTGGCATTGGACCTGACTTCTTACTGTGTGTCCTGGATCCATTCTACTCTCTCTTCTTAAGGCAAATATCCCCAATCTTGTACCTGGTCTTCCTAAAGAAAAATATCAGTTTCAATCTGGCAGTCCCAGCATTCTCCCAGCATCACCCTTAACAGTGGAGACTGCACGGATATTTTCTCCAGGTGCTGCCCTGTCACCACCACCAGCAGATCTAGGAGGCCCGCCCACCCTTAGCTTCATGTTTAGGTTATAAAATGAGTAAGAACACTCTTTTGCAAAGCCTACTGCTAAAAACATTTTAATGCTATTTTGGGGAACAGACACAGAACTCCTGACAAGCCTTTATCTGGGACAATATTAACCAAAATTAGTTTTCTAAACTGTTGTTAAAGTCATTGATTAGGTGAAGACTTCTTAGGCTGGCATTTAATGCCTTTCTATACATATCTGTGCATGCCATCAGTAGTTCAAGGTCAACTCTATCCTGTTCCACTGCTCTTATGGAATACATGCAACCAGGTGACCAAATATGAAGGTTGGAAAATAAAGACAGGACTTCCATTTTGGCCAAACTGGAGAGTTTACTCTTCGATGCACGCTCTGAGATTTTCTGCCTCCTGGTGCTCACCAGTACCCTTCCTTTATTATTCTTCACTCTACTGCTGCCTGCCAAAATGCCACCCATCTTGCAAGGCACAGCTCAAATGCTCTTTCTGCTATGAAACCTCTCCCAATTCCCCAACCAGATGTGAACATTCCACCCTTTGAAACCCCAAAGAATCCAGGGCATTTTGACTCACTTGGATGTGTACGTGTGGGTGTTTTGTGTTATAACCATTCTCAGACAAAAGATTCCAGAGGGCAGGACCTGTGTTTTATCTTAGTGCCCTCTGCAGAAGCTTCTACTGTGGCTGGCACATGGTAGCTGTATAAATGAACTAATCTGTATGAGCTTCTGAGCTAATGGTGACTTTGTGAGGGGAAAAAAAAGAGGCGGCCCAAAGAAAGTTGTCCTCTAGGGAAGAAGAGGAGGTGGAAGTATTTAAATAGCTAAAAGCTCTAAAGGCAGAGATGGTGGAGAAGGGGTATGGCTGGAGGGAGACGTGCTGGCCCTGGAATGGCCATTGAGGGAAGGGTGAGGACATGGAGGATAAGGCTGGGAATATGGGAGAGAAACATATTCAGGGAAAGTTCTGCACCTTGAAACTGAGGTGGAAAGAACATCCAAAAGTTCTATTTGTTTTCCCCTGTCACAGAAGAAAGGCTTTGCTTCACCGAACATTTTCTGTTGCAAAATCCTGAACTCTGTTAGTTTCCTCTTTCTGCCCACCTGGTTTTTCAGGTAGGGAATCTGAGGTGCCCTGCTTGAGATCAGTGTTCAGATCACGGTCAGGAAGGGTCTGTTCTGCTTCTCTGACTCCAACAAGGGAAGCTCAGAATGCTCAGTGACTCATGGTTTCTGCCATGTCATTTAAGAATGGCTTTCCACAGAGTGTACGAGGCTCCCTGGCACACTACCTGCACAAATCATCTGGGAAAATGGGTCTCCTCCACCCGAGGAGTTGTGAGGGTGTTGCTGAGACCAGGAGTCATGCTGTTGGGGTTGTCAGTGGTCCACAGTCTCTTTCACCCAACCCGGGTCACATTCCCCCCAACTCCTGCCTTCTCACACACGGCTGCTCCCAGAGTAAGCTTCTCCCCGGTGGTCCAGCCTGTCTCCTGCTGGACTCCCCTGCAATGGGTCCTTGGATCAGCTCCTATGGCTTTCTTTTTGTTTCGGTGGAAAAGTGAACAATCGCATGATGTTGAAGTCCTGTGTTTGTTTTCATTCTATGTGTAAAATGAGACTACTGCCCATAATATTACATTTAAAGGATAGTTTTATGGGAGAGCTGAGGCACCATGCTCTTTTTTATAGTTTAGTTGTGTTGCCAAAGAAATATACATTAAAGATACCTCAAGCAGCTATAACAATTGAATCGAGGAATAAAATTCCAGGCTGGACAATGGAATTTGATATTAGCCATGCAGATGGTGAATGAATTTAAGAGAAAAGGGAGGAATATAAAAAAGGCCTGCTGCTGGTGCCCACATTGTCCTAGCAAGGCTTGGCTTTGCACATTCAGTCTCTGGCTGTCAGACTGTTGGTAGGCTGAAACTCATCAGCAGGTGGGGGCTGGAATTAGCTTTGCTGCTCTAATCCTTTAGCCCTGAGCATCACAGTGTTCCCGCCATATGCTAATTTCCACTGGATTTTTTCTCATTCTCTTTAGGTTTTCTAATTTTTCACTCCAGTTCCTCCATTTGGCCTAGATACACCCAGCTCCTTGCCAGATCCTCCCTTTTGGGGTCTGTCCCTGGTAGGCTCCGTAGCTGTTTGTAACCACACTAAAGGAAGCTAGTAGTACCAGCTTCATTCAGCATTACCAGCTTCTTTGAATAAAGATGGTCAATAAGTCTCAACTAGCATACCAATTCCAGTGCATTCCTAGTGGTTTCTGAGTCTCATGCGGAGAGCGATTCTGATGCACTAGTCATGGCAGCCATGGTCTCAGGACAGGGCAGTAGCAGTGTTCACAGTAGTTATCACATTTACTCTAGAACCTCCTGCTGCCAGGCTTTGCCCATTTGACCTGCCTACCCCCCACCTCCATGGATCCTGACTCCAACGTGGATGTAGACCTTACGCCTTTTGGGGGCCTTCCTGCAGGGGTGTTGTTAGTGTCTTAGAAGTTACGGCATGTCTGCACCAATTTGAGTTCCAAAGTTACAGAGTGTCTTGTTGCTACAGCTGAGTGTGAGATAAGAAAGCTGTGAACACAGGGAAGGGCCCTGCAGAGTTAGTGGGAGGTAGGAGAGGGGGCGTATCCAAAGAAAGCGCTGCAGAGGGCTGGGGAAAATAGGAGGAAAAGGGAATTGTACAAGATGATGTACCAGAAGAAATTTTTGTGATCGTTTCATGATAACATGATTGTTTTACACTCGTACTCACAGAGCCTTTCAGGCTATTTTCCAAAAGCTGACTGAAATTTTACCAGTTTAAGAGCAAACAGGGTATTGTTATTTCTTCAACTTTTATGTTTTTAGGAATGAAGATAACATACCTTTAGTCAAGAACAGAAAACATTTTTTTAAAAAAAGAAAAAGAAAAACCAACTAACTACCTAAACTATATACACAATATAATTTAGGATGGCATACTAAAAAATATGACTAATCAAATTCAGCTGTAGACATTTGAGAATGCTCTTGCTGTTTATACCTTCAGACATGTAAGACTTATATTAAATCATCTTCCATTAAGTGTATTGATTAAGATAAAAAAACCTAGGTTTTATTAAACCTAGGTTGTTTGATTTGGGCCTCAGTTTCTGAAACTATAAAATGGGGATTATAATAAAACTTATTTCAAATGGTTAATGTATATTAGTGCTTAGCACAATGCCTGCCAAGCATATAATAAATGCTTAATAAATATTAGCTGTTATTATTATGTCTAATTTACATCTGGGAAATATGTTCCAGTATATTTAATAAATATATACTTTCAAATATTGATATAAACAAGTACCCACAGCATCTTGAAATTCTGAGCAGGCGGGAAATACTGAATAATGTAAATTTTATTTTGGTCACATAATATGGAGGAGAGAGAGATATCCCTTTCTCACAATCATATTTGCTACTATCACTACTGATAATTTACTACTAATAATTATATTTTATACTAATGCAGTAATTTATACTAGTGCAGCTGCAGCACACTGGTGTGCCACAAAATTTTTTAAAACATGCAATACCTAAGTGTTTATTCAGGGGCATTAACCTCTTCTCCCTTCGATTGTAAAAAAAAAGAAAGAAAGAAAAGAAAAAGACAACAGTTAACACAATAGTTGTCTGATGTGAATGAATAAAAAATTATACCTATTTTTGGTCAAATTGGCAAAAATATATAACATTTTTTTAATGTGCTACAGAATGTTAGTAATTAGTTTAGGTGTGCCATGACATTGGAAAGGGGTTGAAAATCACTGTACTAATGTAATATCTGACCTCATTTAATCTCTAACGAGAGTGGAGCAGTGTACTACACATTGTATACATACAATGGAGTCCAGAGAAACTGGTCAGAAATAAATGTGGGCCTAACTGTTACTGAGGCCACATCTGCAGCACCTCAGGAAAGCCTCAGGTTCCTGATGAGAGTGAGCTGTGTAGTTGCCTGATTTTTGCTGAACATTTACATTTTGCCTTTATACTTACTAATGGAACTATTGAAAGGATTACATGAATTAGGCATGAAATATATTGAATGTGATCCTCATACAGCAATGCTCAGTGACTCAACCATTCACTTAGTAAATATAAATATTTATGGGGCATCTACCATGTGGCAGGCAGTGGTCTAGGATGGCCAATGGTCCTCCTGATATAGCGAGATCACAATTTAGAAATTCCCTGTTCACAGGGAGCTTGCATTTTTAAAAAGTTATCATTGAAAAATTTTTTCAATTACAGGTTACATTCAATATTATTTTGCTTTAGTTTCAGGTGTCAGAGAGTTTGTATTCTTATTAAAGAGCACTAAAAAGAAACAAATAAAAGAGTGGTAATAAATACTACAAAGAATAACAAAACAGTGTAAAGGAGAGGGTGGTGTAGAGATACTTTTTTATAGAGAATAGCCAGGGAGTAAATGTTAGCTTTTATTACTATTTCATCACATTACATTTCTAAAGTCTATTTTGCTGACAGAAGAAACAGAAAAAGAGGGCAAGTGTCAGAAGAGGGAGAAAGCACAAAAGGTAATAAAGGAAAGCTACGTGGGGAAAGTGGGAAATTGAGAGCGCATTGAATAGGGTGAATAATAAAAAACTAACAATGAGGAGAAGAAAGAGGAGAAAAATGGTGGAAAAGTAGAAAACAGCTGAGGGGGGGAAGAGGAAGGAAAGAGGGAGAATTGAATTCAAAGAAATTCATATTGCTCTTTAGTTGCTCAATGAACTTGAAAATGTTTATCTTTAGGGTGAGCAAGCTAATGGTGCTTTCAGGACAACATTCAGAGGGCAGGACTGGTGATGTAATTCACAGAACCCGATACAAAATGAAAATGCAGCCCTGATCATTCAAAAATTATTAAGAATTACAGGACGGTGATGGCAGAGCATTAAGCCACATGCAACGGCATAGGTCACACACCCATGAGCTAGCCCAGTCTGAGCTTCACACAGAGCCTGTCACACAGCAAGCATTCAATAAAACACAGTAGTTGTTGAATGAACAGAACAAGGGGCTAATCATTTTTTAATTTCTCTGAGGATGACTCATATTTAAGAAAAACTGATTTTATTTGGCTTCAATTTCAGATTTTCTTTTATTGTTCTCCACCGTGCAGTCCTGATCTTTAGCAGGAATTTCCCAGGTGTGCCAGGGGCAAGAGTAGCAGGAATGATACTCTCTTGCATTTACAAAGTGTGGTCACTTGGGGGCACTGTACCAACAAGGCAGAAGCTGGAAGAGTGCTGCAGGCAAGATATCCCTAGAGTGGCTAAAGGCGCCAGGAAGTGTTAGTTTATTAGAGCCAATGTATAAAGACTGCCCGTACTTTATATTTTGATGCAACTCTACAATTATATAATGAGGGCTCTTAAACCATTTAAGAAACATCTGAATGATATTAGCAAAGTCTTGAGAAGATGAAGATTGGGAAGTCGGGCTAGAGTTTCCAGGAGTAACTGGGAAGGGAATTTTTTTGTGGAGTCACACCCTAACTCATGAAACATGTATTTACAACATTAAGCTTAATATCAGAAGTATCTGCATGCGGACCGTACATTTAACAGCTATTAACTGGGCTGGCCAGTAAACAATAGAGACGCTGTTTCTGTGCCTGGAAGTAGAGACAGCCTCAGTGATTTATTTACCACCACATGTGCCCCAAAGGCTAAGTAAGCACTGCCTCCAAGGACAACAAAGAGGTGTTTGACTTAGAAGCCAGATCTTAGGGGCTCACTAAAGTGGATCAGGATTCAAGAGACTAACCCAAACATATGGCCCCATTTCCTCCTCCAGAACAGAAAACAAATTTCAGGCAGTTTCTACCAATTGAGCATTCAGAAAAAATGAGATTCAGGCTCAGAGAACCCTGATACAAAGTTAGGATATTTTGTTAATGATTTTAAAAAAAGAACATTTGTATGATGGTTTTATTTTTATTTTACCAAGAGGAAGCTAAATTCTGGGCTTTCTGGTTTAATAATAAATGCCTAATAATCCTAGTTACCAGTGCTAGTGTTGATTGAGCTCTGGGCTAAACATTATACACACATTATCTTCTTTAATCACCACACAACTTGGTGAACTTGGAACTATTATTGTCCCTAATTCACATTTGAAGAAACTGAGGCTTGCACAAGTTAAGTAACTCTTGCAAGGTCCAACATCTAGTAAAAGATGAGTTGGAATTTGAACCCAAGCAGGTAAATGCCAGGCTTGGGCAGCTGCATTCTCCAGCCTTCTTCTTAGGGCAGGGCTTTCCCCAGATTGGTTATTGGTCCGAAGACAAGCAGCTCAAAGTATGTCATTAATGACTAAGAGTTAATTTACTGGTGAAATACTTACTTCACCACTTAGTTTCATACTGGACACAGAATGCATCTCCTGCCCTGCCAGGATGCATCTTGGACACAGAACGCATCTTCCTGGTGTATCTTGCCCCTGCCAGGAGTCCTAGAGAGAGATTTGGGGTGGATCTCTGGAAGTTAGTACACACTGCCTGAAAAATAATTCAACATGCATGAGCAATCTGCCCATGTGTGCCCTGCTACCCTCCAACCTCCTCAGACCAGACTGATTAAGTCATTTATCCCTTGGGTAAAACAACCTTAGAACATTCTTCTTGGCTGACTTAACTAATGGGAAAAACAGGAACTGGTGAATAGGTCCATCTTTTCCAACTTACTGCTGTGTGGCCTTGGACAAGAGACTTAATCTCTGTAACTCTCAGCTACTTCAAGCTAAAAGATAGTAAAAGTGTCTACCCCACGGGATTTAAGTTAAAGTTTAGTAAAGTTAGCACTAACTTAATTACCAATTAAGTTACCAATTAAATTAGTAAAGATTAAATTAGAATATAAAGGGTTTACCAAACAGTGCTCAATAAATAGCTGTTATGGTTTTTATCTTGACTGATAGCTGAAATTCTTTATTTTAGAGACTTTAGAAATGTATCACTTCAGAATAGGCTTTTGGTGAGGGGCACATTTGTTGTATCTATGTCCATAGTTAAAATTTACATAGTTATTTAGGATATTTAGGTTTTAATTCTTAGCAAAAATCTTCAGGTACTAATGGAACTGTCAGAAGTCACAAAAGGCCCCAGCTGGAGTGGTTCAGTGGATTGAGTTGCGGACTGTGAACCAAAGAGTTGCCAGTTCGATTTCCAGTCAGGGCACATGCCTGGGTTGTGGGCCAGGTCCTCAGTGTGGGGTGCATGGGAGGCAACGACACACTGAAGTTTCTCTCCCTCTCTTTCTCCTTGCCTTCCCCATTCTCTAAAAATAAATAAATAAAATCTTAATTAAAAAAAGAAGTCACAAAGGGAACCAGCAAAAGCTGTTTTAGAAGGAGAAGTGGTATACAGACTTCCTCCCTTCTTCTTTCGAATTGCAGGGAAAATATTGCTGCTTATGTTGAGGTAATCTCTATGGGTAGGTGTTGAAAGAGGCCAGGAGTGAGGAGTGCCTAAGCTGGCTTCCCAGAACGGGTGTCTGGAGCTGGGTTCGGATAGATAGTGTCAGGATTAGTGAAGCAAAGGGGAAATGGTCTGGGTAATGAATGCTCAGGAAATGAATGACCCTTCCAGATACAGTTGCCAAATAAGAAGCTGACCGGTGGCACATGCTCCCCTCTCCTCACCTTGCTTTCCTCCTCTGAGCAATGGATTTGGGCCATGTGCACCAACGGAGCTAAGACAGCCTGCCATTTCCTGTAGAGACAACTGGCTTTCTATTCTCTTTGTAGGAAGGTTCAGAATTTGTCCTCATTTCTTATGTTTCAGTTTCAGGTTCAATTTTCAAAAGGCTTATCTTGCCCTCTCAAGAACTGAACCTGCAATTCAGTTGTGCTAACACCAGGTGATGTTGCCCCAGTAAGTGGAAAGGCAGTTGGCTAAGAAAAAAAAATTGTATTTTATTACTTAATAGAAATCACTGGCAGAAGGACCCAAACACTGGAAATTAGGGATTTGGCTTGATCCAAGGGTAAAATTTTAAATAACGGGAGGAACAGATGAAGTTGATATCTTCTGACAAAAGTCCTTAAATATGTTTCTTGCATTGAAGCTCTTGATTACAGTGGGAATCAGAGAATTTGAGGCAACATTTTTATTAGTGCTGCAAATTTCTGTTAAGGCAACTGAATATAGTCACATTATATATGATATTATATTTAATGTAAATATATAAAGAGCAAGTTTGAAGAAACTAACTTTTACAATTTGACATCATTCTAATTTGTAATTGTTACCAATCACAGAGTAATCAAATTCCTGCCTTATGCTCAGAGCTGTTTGGGATGCTTCTTTCCATTTCATCCTGGCCTCTTTCCAATGGCTTCAGAGCTTCACTATTGTCAGGTTTCGAAACCCTTCCAGCTTTCTCTTAGATATGTGCAGAACTCTATGAGGAACTATAGGATACTGCAAAAATTTTTTAAAGTTTCTTTGACCTAAAGAACCTTAACATGTTGTGATGGTGCTGGTAAGCTTGGGGAGAGATTTTTTGTTTGTTTTATTTCTGCATATTCTTGCAGGTCAAGAAAGTGAGATTTCCCAGAGATGATCTGGATTCTCCTGTGCCAAAAAGGCAGTGGAAACAGGCTTGTGATGCAGCTTCTGGCAGAATGAGCAGTTGGATATAGCAGAGCATCCTTAGTCTTCTAAACCAGCATGCACTGAGGTCAGCGGCATTTTGGTTCCCTGGGGGCCAAGTGCACAAAAATAAGCAAAATTCCCAAATGTATAAATAGGAACCAATAAACACAAGTGCAAACTATTAAAAATCATTGGTGGAATAGATAAATGTGCTAAATTGAATCTAGACTCATTCCCATTGGGGAAACTGAAATATAAAGAGATTAGGTTTTTGCCAAATATCACCCAGCTGTGAAGTAAAGTGAAAGAGCCAGTAATTAAATTGAGGACGCCTGTCTTCAGAGCTCATGATTTTAACTATTATACAATATGCCACCTCCCAGGTTTTTGTGGGAAGAAGGATGGAGTTAGGTTTCTAGTAAAAGCTCACTGAAGAGGGTGAGTTACACAGCTGGATAGTACAGGGCTTGGTTGACTTAAAGGGAAGTTCAGATCCCTGGATTAATGGAGGCCAGAAAATAGTTGTCCTTCAGGGGTAGGGTTTGCACTCTCTTCCTGATTAATCTTCCTCAGTGGCTGCTTTGATGACAAATTGGTTTACTCTGCGTCCCACAAATATGTCATTAAACAGGATTCTTCTACACTAGTACCTTTGTGCAAGCCTCTCTTTTCCCATCTCTGGTGCCCTATCCTCTCAAAAATTCCCACTGGTCCTCATCCCAGCTATAGCAACTTGGGGACACTTGGATTTAAGGATTTTGGCATGGAATCATATATTGCCCTGGGTCTCTCTTGCATCTTTGCCGTTAACTGTCATAGTTCTTTGTCATTGGGGTTTTTTTGGTGCTTATAATTTATTTTCCAAGTTGACTGGCCTCTGTGAACTTCCTGCCATCAGGGACATAAATACACCCAAAGCAGACATCATGGTCGACAGCGGGATTTTCCCAGTTCATTCCTAAAATAAATATTATTCTTTAATACACAATTTTGCTTCTCTTGAGTGCACGTTTCCTTTTTCTGACTCTCCACCACCGAGTACCTCAGATCTCCTTGTTAAGCTTTCCCTTCGCTTTTACTACAGGTTGAGGGTGATTATTTTATTTTTGTAGCAGAGGGTCTGGCACACAGAAAACAAAAATATATGTGAAAGCCAGGCTAGTCTCAAGACAGCAACTGGGACAAGCGGTGGGGTTGAGCGGGAGGCGATGCGCTTCTCTCCTTGCCCTTCCAGGGAGCACCTTGGCCTTGGGCAGGTGTCAGGGCCTGGATCCGGGGCTGGGTGACGTGCCGCTCCTCTCCGTGCCCGCCCCGCCCATTTGCACTCGCTGTGCAGCTCGCTCCCGCGGTCTGCGCGCGGTGCCGCGCCTCGCCGGCTCCTCAGCTTCCAGCCAAGATGGCGGAGAGCGGCGAAGGTCTGGGGACCGTCCCGGAACATGAGCGGATCTTGCAGGAGATCGAGAGCACTGACACAGCCTGCGTGGGGCCCACTCTCCGGTAAAGCTGTCATCCTTCCAGGACCTCGAATTGTACCCACCAGCCTCTTGGCAGGAAACGGGTGGGGCAGCCCGACAGGTGGTGCGCGCAGAGGCGGGCGGGGGGGCGGTCCGGGGCTTCTGCCTGGGACCCTGGCCGAGCTGGGGCGGAGCGGAACTGGCAGCTGCACCTGTAGGCTCTGCCGGCCTCAGCCTCGGGACTGTCACCGCGCAGGCGGTGGGTGTGGCTGCCGCTGCGCCTGTGACCCTGGGAGCCGCCGCGCCACCCCGCGTTTGCCTCGCAGCCTCGGGCCTGCCGGGCTGCCTGATCGAGGCCGGGCTGAGGGCTCATTGGTTGTGGGCCTGCGGGGAGCGAAGGTTAACTGCTGGCTGCCAGAGTGACTGATGTGCGGAGGCGCGCGCAGGTGGAAACCCTGGAGCGCTGGGCTGCCGCGGCTGTGGGAGAATTGAAATTGAGCGGGAGATGCGGGTACCATCATCCCAGGACGGCGTCTGAGTGGGCGAGAAGGCAGCGTGGGCTGGAGGGGAGGATCTGATGTTTAGGAACGCGCCAGCGTGACCCTGCATTCACCCAGGAAAGCTTTTACTTATTTACGAAAGTTTCATTAATTTTGCATTAATTTATCCGTTTATTTTCAAAAGGATCTCCACCCTCTAAAAATAGAACTAGGTAAAGAATATTCCAGACTGACTACCTGCTGCCCTAATAATAGAATATTAGTCGACACCGTACTGATCTATTAGGTTAGCCTTTTACATATAAGGATTCATCTTTTGCGGTGATGATCATGAAATTATGACTCACTTAGGGAACTTAGGGCTGATTGTGCTTCAGCATTATTTTCAGTATACACTTCCTAGAAATGGAGTGCTCTATGTTTTGTGGTCTTGTGGATGTAATGTAAAGCGAAACCAGTTGAAGTTATAATGCAGATCCACCTTGCCCTGAGAGTCGGGAGACCTGGGTTTTGCCCTAGTCCTATCACTGGTGAAGTGTGCAGTCATGGGTAAAAATCATTTAACCTTTCTGGACTTCGACTTCATTATTTGTAGGCTGGGTAGGGGTGGATGTTTAGATGCCCAGAAAGCCCAGGACATTAGGGACCTTGCCTATTTATTCACTGCTCTATCCCTAACACCAAGCATATGGCAGGCACCTGGTAAATGTTTGTTACACGATGGTCTTGCTATGATATGATAAACATGATTAGTGCATTTCCTTAATTTTTCAACATAATTATTTCTTTTATAAAACTGTACATTTGGTAATGAAAGTAGAAATCATGGAAGGGTGCTTTGTTTTCATCATCGTGTTGTGAAACTGAAATAATACAGTATGTGGTATAATTACCAGAACAGTCCATTTTTGAAAACAGTATAGGTTATGAAGGAGATGCTTCCTCTTAGGAGAAGTGCTGGGCAGTACCCTTGAAAAAAGATGAAACTAAAGTAGAATTTTGAAATGTGTTGAGAAACTTTTGTGACACTTACAAATAGAATATTTGTATTTACATGTTACTCTGTTCTGTTTTGTTGGACAGTTGTGTCACCTACTCACTTTGTTGAAACCTACACTCTTCTCTTTGGCTAACTCCAGTGACTCATACTTGTTCTATTTATACCCTTGTCATCTCTCATTTACAAGCTGCACAGACATGGAAGGCACTGCCAGCAGTTCTTTTTCTTGAACAGTGTTTAAGCTACTATTTTTTCCCCTAGGTTTTGGGAGTGAGGTGCTAATATTAAATTCTAACAAATCTTTTATTATGGTAAACATGAAATGTTTTAAAAGTAAACTAGTGTAATGAAACACCATGAACCCATCATCTTCAATTTACCACCTGGCCAATCTCATTTGATCGTTTCCTCTATCCATTCTCCCTCACCCTGGATTAGTTTGAAGCAAATCCTAGACATCCATACATCCATAAATATTTCAGTATTAAGATTAATTTTTGGCGTTATTTCCCAGTTATCTTTCATCTGGCCTGTAGGCTTATGTTTTCTTAATATTTTTCTCTGTGGCAGACTTTTTTTAGCCTGACCTTTTCTTGATGCACTTTTTTTTTAAATCAGATCTGGCTTTCTAGGGGAAGTCAGATGACTACACAAGAAGCATGTATACACTCTTGACAGTGCCTGGCATATAATACAATTATTTGAACACAATGGAATTAAATTATAAATCAATCATAGAAAAGACTGGAAAATTCCCAAATATTTGGACACTAAATAACATACATCTAAATAAACCTTGGGCAAAAGAAGAAATTGAAAGAGAATTTAGAGAGTATTTTGAACTGAATAAAATTAAAATATTACATATCAGAATTTGTGGGATACAACTACAGCAATACTTTGACAGAAATTTATGCACTAAACACCTGTCTGTACTGGAAAAGAATGGTTTCAAGTCAATAGTCTCACCTCCTAACTTAAGAAACTAGGGGGCCTGGGGTGTGGGAGCCATACCGATCTGCCCCGTGCAGGGCCTGTTGTTTCCCATGGAGAAGGCTGTTGATCTACATCTGCTCCATCTTGTCCATCTCTGGTCTGTCTCAGGTCCATCTCATGGGCTCCCAATGGGCTGGACCATGGTTGTACTGGGCTGGGGCATCAATGGTTTGGCCACCAATTATCACCTGAGCTGGGACACCTGACCCCTGAGGAGTGTATGGGAGGCTGGATCCGCTCTATGAGGGCCAGGTGGTGCTGTCTTCGAACTTGGGCCTTGAAGAATTCAGCTGGTGGGAGTGCTGGGAGTTGGGACCTGCTCAAGGTTTTTCCTTAGTTTCTCCTCTTCCTGAGGTCATGTGAGGAGCAGGTTTCTGAGCTTGGCTTAGACTCAGAAGTGTTGCCTGTCTGAGAGTATCCAGCTGCCCATAACAGGTTCCTGTATTTAGGCAGTGCCCTGCATGCCCTGCTCTCCGGGATCAGGGGGCTACTCCACCCTTCACCTCTCCTCTCCAAACCTGTCCTGTTTTGACTGGGCTGATGGAGTTGGCCACACCTTGGGGCACAGACCCTGATGAAACTGCACAGTTTTGCTGAGCGCCATCTTTGACCTGAGGTGGTGTCTCTAGCCAGGGACTGTCTCTGCTGTGGACTGTTTGCAGGTGACAGCTGTGAGGTCAGCATATGGTCCTGCTTTCCTAGTCTCTTCTAAACTGAGCAAATTCATCATTACATATTACAGGGGCTGCTGCTGGGGGCAGGGTGGAACTCACAGCCAGACTCAGCACTCAATTTGCTCATTTTCCAGGCCCTAGTTGAGCGCTGACCTAAGTGGTCATTCAGAGAACTGGAGATGTTTCCCCAGGCACTTACCCCACCTGACCAGTAGGGGGGTCACTGTTCTCTGAGGCCAGCCGGTCTGTGGGCTAAGCATCTAGGCAGAAGGACGCTGGAAGGTGTCTCTAGGGGACAGCTGCCTGGAGACTGACCATGTCGTTAGTGCCATTCAATCTTCAGTGCTTAGCAAGCTGCTCATGTCCTGAGCACCATTACTGTTGTCTATGAATGTGGTAAATTTGCAATACTGAGGAGCCTGACAGCCTGTCCTGGGATATGGACATTTGGTGCTCTCCTTAGAAGATCCAGGCATACTGGGAATTGTGTATGACTTGGTTGCTTTCCCAGAACAGGATGGGAGCCACCAGGAACTGTTCCATCACTTGGCACAGGAAGGAGCTGCTACACAATTAGGACAAAAGGAGCCACCAAGTCACTACCTGGTCCATCTACATAGGAACCACATCCCCCAGTATACACTAAGCCACAGGAAAAAATCTGGAGTCAGCTATCCATTTCCTGGCTGCTCACAGGCTGCCCCTGACTCTGGCTGGAGCCTCCTGTGTGGGGGTTGCTGTCAATGATTGTATAGAAAGTGGGCACCAGGCGGCAGCCCAAGCTCTGGGCTCAGAACCTGACAATTGATCTGCATGCCCACCTCTTCCTGACCCTGCTGGCCAGGAGTCTTTCACCCATGAAAATAAAATTGCTGGAGCTTGAAAAAGAAAACCTAGGAAAAGAGCAAATGAAATCCAAAAAAGCCAAAGAAAGGAGATGATAAACATCAGATAATCAGTGAAAGAGAAAATAGAAAAACAATAGAGAAAATCATTGAAACCAAAACCTGAATCTTTGAGATCAATAAAATTGATGAACTTCTAGATAAAAGATACCCAAAAAACCAATGATCAGGAATTACCCATTCCCAATAGGAATATCAGGAATGAGAGAGGTAACATCACTACAGATTCTACAGACATTAAAAAAGATAAGAGAATATTATGAACAATTTCATTCCAGTGCATTTGATAACTTAGAAGAAATGGAAAAATTCCTTGGAATATACAAACTACCAAAGCTCACTTATGAATATATAGATAACTGAATAACATATCAATGAAAGAAGTCGAATTTACCGTATAAGACCTTCCCCAAAAGAAAATTCTGGGCTCAGATGGTTTTCTTGGTAAGTTTTACAACATTTAAGGAAAAATTGGTACCAATTCTATTAAAACTCTTCCAGAAAAATTGAAGAGGAAGAAGTATTTCTCAATTCATTTTGAGGTCAACATTAACCTGATATCAAAACTAAAGAAAGACATTATTAGAAAATAAAACTATAGACTGATGTTACTCAACACAGATGAAAATACTTTAAACAAAATTTTAGCAAATTAAACCCAATAGTACATAAAAAGAATAATATATCATGATCACATAGGATTTATTTAAAGAATGTACATTGGCTTGTATTTGAAAAACCAATCAATATAATTCACCATATTAAGCTAAAAAAGGAACACTATAGATACAGAGAAAGCATCCACAAATCTAATATTCATTTCTGATAAATACCCTCAGAAACAAGGAATGGAAAATCCTCAGCCTTAAAAGGGGTGTCTGTGAAAAACTTGTAGTAATATTGTACTTAATGGTGGAAGACTGAATACTTTCTTCCTAAAATTAGGAATAAAGCAAGGATGTTCATTTTCACATTTGCATTGTGCTGGAGATCCTTGCCAGTATAATAAGACAAGGAAAAAAAGTAGATTAGACACTGTCTTTATTTGCAGACAATGTTATCATTTATAGAGAAAATCATATGCAATCTAGAAAAGCTACTAGAACTAGTAAATGAATTTAGCAAGAATGTAGGATACCATATGAATGTGCAAAAGAACAGTTGTGTTTCTAGATGCTAACAAGGAACAATCAAATTGAAATTAAATTGATATAATAAAAATATGAAAGTTATATCTGACAGAAGATTTGAAAGACTTGTACATTACTAACAGAAATTGAAGAGGACCTAAATAAATGCACACATATGCTGTATTTATTGATCAGTTTTCCCCAAATTGGTCTTTAGGCTCAACGCAATTGCAATAAAAATCCCAGGAGAATATTTGTGTGTGTGTGTGTGTGTGTACTGATTGACAAGCTGATTCTAAAGTTCACAAGGAAATGCAAAGGATCTGGAATAGCCAATTTGGGAAAAAAACTAACAGAGTTGGAAGACTTATACTACCTGGTTTAAAGACTTATAATGCTATAATAATCAAGACAGCATAGTGCTAGTGGCAAAATAGACAAACAGAAATTGAATAGAGACTCCATAAATAGATTCATACATATGGTCATTTAATTTTTGATAAGGATACAATGATAATTCATTAGAAAAAGATAGTTTTTTAAAAATCCTTACCCAAGGGCATTTTTTTTTCCATTGGTCTTTAGAGAGACAGACAGACATTGATGTGATGAGAGAAACATCGATTGGCTGCCTTCTCATACATTCCCCAAACAGGGATCAAAACTGCAGCCTGGGTGTGTGCCTTGACTGGGAATTGGAACCTCAACCTTTTGGTCTACCAGACAACATTCCAACCAACTGAACCACACTGGCCAGGGCAGAAAATGATAATTAAAAAAAATAATGGTGGTGGTGGAACAATTGGATATCCATATGCAAAATAATGAACTTTGCACTATAAAAATTAAAAGATTTCACATATTAAATGCAAAAATATAGAACTCATAGAAACCATAGGAGAAAATCTATGTAACTTTGGTTTAGGCAAAGATTTCTTAGATACTGTTCCAAAAACATAATACAAAAAAGAAAAATTGAGACTTCATCAAAATTGAGAACATCTGGTCTTCAAAGAAACTGTTAAGGGAACGAAGAGACAAGCCACAGATGGGGAGAAATGTTTGCAAATCATATATCTGATAAGGAAAAATTGAGTTCAGAATGAATAAAAGAAGACTTTAAGACATACGAAAGCAAAGAACCCAATTAAAAATAGGTGAGTGAGTCCTGACCAGGGTGGCTGTGTGTGTGTCAGTTGGTTGTGTGACATCCTGCAAAGGGAAAGGTTTCAGGTTCATTCCTGGTCAGGGCACATGCCTCAGTTGTGAGTTTGGTCCGTGGTTGAGGAGCATATGAGAGGCAACCAGTCTGTTTCTCTCTCACATCAATATTTCTCTCCCTCTCTTTCTCCCTCCCTTCCCCTCTCTCTTAAAATAAATAAAATCTTTAAAAAATGAAAATAGGTGATTTGAACAGATACCACATGAAAGAAGATACACAGAAGGCAAATAAGGATATGAAGAAATGTTTAACATCATTAGTCATTAGAAAGTGGAAAATAAAATGACAGCCTTAAACTATGATGATATTGGAATGTCTAAAATTAAAAAGATTGACCACACCATGTATTGGTGAATTTGGGAAATCATTGACACCCTTATACTCTGCTATGGGAATTTCATAGATGCCATTTATCATGTTGAGGAAGTTTCCTTCTCTTCCTAGTTCATTGGGAGTTTTTTATTGTGAAGGAGTGTTGAACTTTGTCAGACTATCTTTCTGCAACTATTGAAATGATTGTGTGATTTTTATCCCTTATTTATTGATATTGTTCATTACATTAATGTTCAGATGTAAATCAATGTTGCATTTATGGGATAAATCCCACTTGGTCATAGTATATAATCCTTTTATACATTGCTGGATTCTGTTTGCCAGGGTTTTGTTTAGAATTTTTACATATATATTCACAAGAGATATTGTTCTGTTATTTTCTGGTTATGCCTTTGTCTGGTTTGGTTATGAGAATAATACCTTATACAATGAGTGAGTTAGTGTTCTCTGAATTGAGGTGATCATGTTTTTTCTCCCTTTGTTCTGTTCATGTGGTGTATGACATTGATTTTTTTTTAATGTTGAATCATGCTTGCATTCATAGGATAAATTCCATTTGGTCGGGTGTATAGTTCTTTTAATAATATGTTGTTGGATTAGGTTTGATAGTATTTTGTTGAGTATTTTTACATATATATTATTAAGGGATATTGGTCTGTAGTTTCCTTTTTTGGTGATGTCTTTATCTGGCTTTGGTATTAGAATAATCCTGGTTTCAAAATGAATTAAGGAGTTCCACTTTTTGGAAGAGTTTGTGAAGGATTAATTTTAATATTTTAAATATATGATAGAATTTATCAGTGAAGCCATCTAACTTTTCTTTATTGGGAGGTTTTTGATTTCTGATTTAATCCCTTATATCTGTTCATCTTCATTTTCATTCATTCTAAAGTAATTTTAAAATTTCCTTTGTGATTTTTCTTTGACTCATTTGTTATTTAGAAGTGTTTTGTTGAATTTCCACATATTTGTGAATTTCTCAAACATCCTGTTATTAATTTTTAATTTCATTGCTTTGTGGTCAGAGATCATGATTTGTCTGATTTCATTCCTTTCAAATTTATTGAGGCTTGTTTCACAACCTTAATGTAGGGTCTGTCCTGGAGAATGTTTTATGTGCCCTGAGTATGTATCCTGCTGTTGTTGGGTGAAATACTATATAGATGTCTGTTAGGCCTCTTGTAGTTGTTTAAGCTCTTTGTTTCCTTTTTGTTGTTCCGCTTAGTTGTTCTATCTGTTATAGGGTAAGTATAGTTTTTGCTTTATGTATTTTTGGGCTCTGTTGTTAGTCTGCTCTGTATGTGCATACTTGTTATATATTCCTGATTGACAGACTCTTTTACCAACATAAAATATCCCTGTTTATCTTTAGACTTGGATTAAAGCCTATTTTGTCTCATTTTAATATAGTCACTCTAGCTTTCTTATGGTTGCTCTTTACATAACATGTCCTTTTACTTTCAACATGTTTTTATCTTTCAATCTAGAGTGCTTCCTATATATAGCATCTCGTTGGATCTCATTTTTTCTTTTATTAATTCAGTTTGACAGTCTCTGACTTTTGATTGAATTCTTTAATCTGTTTATAGTTAGCATCATTAATATAATTGGATTTATGTCTGCCATTTTATTTTTTGTTTTTTTTGTATGTCTCCTTTTCTGGGCTTTTATTTATTTATTTTTTTTACTATTTTTCATTAAGTAAATATTTTCTAGTGTAACATTTTAATTATTTTGTTTTTTCAGTTTATTTTAAAAAGTTGTTTCTTAGTAGTTGCTCTCAGATTAAATTTATTCTAACTTAATCTCACTGAAATACAGAAATATTACTCCTATATAGCTCTATTCCCTGTTTTTCCTTGTTGTTATACATCTTACATCTGCATATGTTACAAACCCAATAATACATTGCTGTAATTGTTACTTTATATAACTTTTTGTCTTTGAAGGAAGCTGAGAGGAAAGCAAGTACATGTTTGTAGAATTTGTTGTGTTAATCTTAATTACCATTTCTACTTCTCTTCATTTGTTACTGAATTTTTAGTTGTCATCTTGTGTCATTTTCTTATTCCTGTATAGCTTTGCTCCCACACACCTCTTTTATACTGTTACTGTCAAATACATCACATTTCTGTATGCTTTGTCCACCAGTAGTTATGTATATGTTGGTTTATGCAGTTGCTTTTTAAATTAGTTAAAAGAAGAAAGATGCATTTATGTTTTATTTAATAATTACTTTTGTGTTTTATAGTTACCTTTACTGGTACTCTTTTGTGTGTGATGTGTGTATTCATACTGCCATCTGGGCTTACTCTTTTGATCTTGTGGAACTTCCGTTAGTATTTCTTGTAATGTTGATCTGCTAGTAACTAAATCAGTATTTATTTATCTGGGAGTGTCTTTATTTCACCTTCATTCTTTGAAAGATAGTTTTGATGGATATAAGATTCTTGGTTGACAGTTTTTTCTTTTAGCATGTTGAAATATGCCTTCTAACTGCCTGTTGACTTCCATTGTTTCTGATGAGAAGTCAGCTGTTAACTTACTGGTATTTTCTTATACATGGTGAATGATTTTCCTTTTCTGGAAAAGCAATTGCATAAACCAACACATACATAATTCCAATGTATTCCAACACATAAACCCAATGTATTGTTGGGTTTGTAACATGTAATGTATGCTTTTCTGCTTTTAAGATTTTCTTTTTGTCTTTCATTATTTTTACTATGAGGTGCCTGGGCATGAATCTCTTTGCATTTATCTTCTTTGGAGTTTGTTGATCATCTTAGATGTTTACATAACATTTTTCATCAAATATGGGAATCTTTAGTCATTATTTTTTCAAATATTCTTTCTGTTCCTTCCTGTTCTTTACTCCCATCATGTGTATGTTGGTGTGCTTAATGGTGTCTGCATTTCTCTGAGGCTGTATTCCTTTTTTCTCTGTTCTTTGGATTGCATCATCTCTATTAGTCTATCTTTAAGCAGCCTATGTTTCTTCTGACAACATGTTGCCTTGAGTTTTTCTAATGACTTTTTAATTTTTGCTACTGAATTTTCAACTCCAAAATTTTCATTTTTTTATAATTTCTAATTCTTTGTCAGTATTTTATATTTTATTTTAGTGTATATTTTATTAGACATTGCCATTATACCTTGCTTTACTTCTTGATATTTGATTTTAAGCATGGCTGTCTTTGGTATTATGAACATAGTACTTTGAAATCTTTGATCTAACATCTGGGTCTTCTCACAGGGCCTGTTTCTTTTCCTGTGTATAAGTCACAGTCTCCTGTTTTGTCTCTCATAATTTGTGGTTGTCATTGAAAATAGCAAATTTTAAATGACCCATTGTAGCAACTCTTGATATTGATTTGCAGCTCTTGATATTGATTTGCAACTCTTGATATTGATCCCCACCACTCTACCATTCTCTGGGACTTGTTGTTGTTTGTTGATTTGTTTAGTGGCTTGGCTGGACTATGTTTGCCAAGTGTATTTCTCTCACCATGTGAAGACTCTGCTGTTGTTCTTCAGAAGGTGCAGTCTTGGCACATACAGAGTCACTCTGGGAAGACTGTGGTTTTGACAGAGTTCTCTTTGGCTATCATTCAGTCACTCCCCCTTTCTCTCTCTTCTTCCAGCTCCTGGCAACCACTAATTTGCTCTCTGTGTCTATGGTTTACCTATTCTGGATATTTTATTTAAATAGAAACATACAATATGTAAGTTTTTGTGCCTGGCTTCTTTCACTTTAGCATGATGTTTTTGGGATTCATCGATGTTGTAGCATATGTCAGCACCTCTTTTTATGACTGAACAATATTATGTTGTATGGATATCCCACTTTTGGTTCATCCTTTCATCAAACAATGAACATTTGGTTTGTTTCTACCTTTTGGCTTGAATATATGATGCTTTGAACATTTATGTACAAATTTTTGTTTGAAGTGCCATGAGGCCCTGAAATGGACCCTCACTGTTGAGGACACAAACTTTGACTTACAGCTTTTAATGAAACTTTCAGGCAAGCATCAGAATATTAAAAAAAACTGTCTGATGAGAGAGACTTAATGGCTATCTTTAAGTTATTATTTGGACTAATAATATCAGAAATGGAGGAGAATAAAATTTTGTCAGGTATATAGTACATTACTACTTAAAGGTTTTGACTAGTTAAAACATAATTATGGCTAGCAAGGGACTTCTCATAAATTAATTTTCAGGGACTTCACATAAGAAGGACAATTTCAGAAATGTTTGTATTATAACATTTTTTACATATACAGATTTAACATAGGAAAGCTGAGGATATTCTAATTTTTTATAGGTTAGAAGCGTAAGCTGATGTTCACTGAATCATTTGGCATATGTTAGAAACCAGCTCATTGACCTAAATTTGTATGTTTTCCTCAGCTTCACAAGATCTAAAAAACACGACATATTACATAAGTCTACATTTTCAACTTCTTTTAGCAAGGATGCCCCTTCAGAGAGTATCTGCATTCTTGTTCCCACAGCCCCGTGGCTGCCTGGCTCCTGTAGGAACTTGAGTTTATGATCTCTAGGTTAAAAGCTACAAAGAAAAAGATGTCCACTCTCTCAGCTAAGGCATGGCACTACTGCTGTCCTCTCAGCAGGCTAGTATTCCAGAACTCAGTTTCCTCCTTGGGAAGCATCTTCTAATTTGACAGCTCCTTCAGTACAAGGTTTAATGCCGTGACATATCAGACAAACCTAATTATTTCTAGCATTTCTCTATTTGTAAGATGAAAGAATAAATAACTGTGCTCTTCCAGGGTTCCTCTAGGAAATCTCAAAGACAGTTTTATACATAAAAGATATTTTGAAAGTTTTATGTCAGAGGCTACCTAAGAAGCAATACTTGGTTACCTATTTAATCAAAGTGAAAACAAAGCACTTAAAAATTAAGCATAGATAGTTTGAGTTTAAAGACCCATAGTTCTTTCATAAGTGAGGAGTCCCAGTCCCACAACAGGCCTCCCAGGCCACGATTCCAGTGCCAGGAAGATAAGTCCCCATAACTTCTGGCTGCAAAAACCAGCAGGGATTGAGTTGGTGAAAGAAATTTCTGGAATCCCAGGGAGTTCCTCTTAAAGAACCCACACATGGACTAACTCAGACTCACTCCCTTTGAGCTTCATCACTGGAATAGCAACTTGAAAGGTACCAGTGGCATACCAGGAGAAACTGAAGTGTCTGGCCTGAAGGTGAGAACTAGGTCACAACTTTCTCCCAGACAGAAAGGTGGGCAGAGGACATTGTCCATTTTTGGAACCTCCCCACCCCACAGAGCTGCAGAGCCAGAAAACAGGTAACACTACCAGAAGGCAGTGTTAGCCAGGTTGATTCCAATCTCAGGATTCCATCAACCTGGCTAACACCACTTCCCTTGCCCTGGAGATCACCAGAGAGAGGCCACCCAACTTACGGGCCCACTCAAGCTGCTTATTCTATATGAATGGTCTTGGCTCATGCTTCACAACTTCCTAAATCCTCTCAAACAAGCAATAGTTGGCCTAAGCAAGCCTCTTACTCCACTGCTTCTTGCTAAGTGGGCCTAGGCTCAGCACCAGCAGCAACCAGCCTAGATTCACAGCTTGGCCTCACATGGGGATCTCCAAGCCCAGCAAAAATAGCAGCCAACTTAGATTGCTTTATAGCTCAGGTAGGGTGGCCCCAGGCAAAACATTGGTGGGGTACAACCTGGGCCTGTACCACCTAGGACACAGCAGGGCCTGTGCACCCAGTGGACAGCTACAGAAGATGTTGGAGTGCCACCACACTGCTCCTGCATAGCTGATCTTCTAAGGAGGGCAGAGCTTGGTGGTCAATGGTCACAACCAGTCCTTGCAGCTGACCAGCCTGGGTAAATCCCTTTCATTGACCTGCCAACAGCAACCAAGGCTCAACTACAAGAGGAGGGAGTACTCAGCCCATATGGTACATCTTGAGTACCCAGCTTGGGTGATAGGGGAGGCTGTGCCATTGGACCCAACACAACACCTTCTACATTAGGCCATGCTACCAAGACAGGGAGTCATAGCATCTCTAACATAGAAACAAGGTTCTATGTACCAGGCTGCTGAGTGGAGGCAGGGCAAAGGGGGAAAAATTGGGACACTTGTAATAGCATAATCAATAAAATGAAAACAAAGTAATTTATATTTCACATTGAAACACTGAGATAGAACATTGTTATGTCCATTGTACACAGGCATTTTATCTCACTAGCAAACACAGGGAGACTGACAAACTGAGGGGACAAAGAAATATAGCCCAAGTGAAAGAATAGATTAAAACTCCAGAAAAGAAACTAAACAAAATGTAGATAAATAATCTCTCAGATGCAGAGTTCAAGGCACTGGTTATAAACATGCTCAAGGAACTTAGTGAGGACCTCAACAGCATAAAAAAGATCCCATCAGACATGAAGAATACACTGATTAAAATAAAGAACATTTTTACACAGAAACAACAGTAGAGTGGGTAAAACTGAGAATCAAATCAATGATTTGGACACAGGGAAACAAAAAACAACCAGGACAATAAGAACAAAGAATCCAAAAAGTTGAGGTTATTATAAGCTACCTCTAGGGCAACTTCAAGGGTTTACATCATAGGGGTGCCAGAGAAGAAAGACCAAGAAATTGGAAATCTATTTTAAAAAATAATGGAAGAAAACTTCCCTAATTTGGTGAAGGAAATAGACATGCAAATCCAGGAAGCACAGAGTCCCAAACAAGATGGATGCAAAGAGGCTCACTCCAAAACACATCATAATTAAAATGCTCAAGTTTAAAGATAAAGAGAGAATAATCTTAAAAGCAGCAAGAGAAAAGTAGTTAGTTACCTACAGGGGAGTTCCCATAAGACTGTCAGCTGATTTCTCCAAAGAAACTTTGCAGGCTATAAGGGATTGGCAAAAAATATTCAAAGTCATGAAAAGCAGCAACCTACAAGCCAAGATTGCTCTACCCAACAAAGATATAATTTAGAATTGAAGGGCAGATAAAGAGCTTCCCAGTCAAGAAAAAACTAAAGTAGGTCACCATCACCAAACTGTTATTATATGAATGTTAAAGGGACTTACTTAAAAAAAAGAAAATCAAAACTATGAACAATAAAATGGCAATAAATACATATCTTTCAACATTGAGTCTAAAAAACAACTAAGCAAACAAGAAGAACAGAGACAGAACCATGGATACGGAGAGCATTTTGATGGGTGCCAGATGGGAAGGAGTGTAGGGGAATGGGAGAAGAGGGGGAGGATTAGGAAGTCCAAATAGGTAGTTACAGAATAGCCATGGGGATGTAGAATACAGTATAGGAAATGGAGTAGCCAAAGAACTTATGCATGACCCATGGACATGAACAATGGTGTGGGGATTGTCTGAGGGAGTGGGGGCTGCTGAGTGGAGGCAGGGCAAAGGGGGAAAAATTGGGACACTTGTAATAGCATAATCAATAAAATGAAAACAAAGTAATTTATATTTCACATTGAAACACTGAGGTAGAACATTGTTATGTCCGTTGTACACAGGCATTTTATCACACTAGCAGAACTCATGAGCATACATAACACAACTTTCTATAAGGGCAAACATCCCATTTATACCTTATGAAAGTGACAAATATGAATACTCTTCATTGCATGTCCAAAATTGCAGCCTCTATATAGTATTTAAGAATCAAAACTGTAAAAATTAATTATGCTTAGTAATCAGCTTTCTAAGATTATCTACTAATTAATTTAATGTCAAGGCTTTAAGTTACTTATACATCTTGGAAATTATCTTCAATACATGTTGAAATAAAAAGTTTGTCAGAATAATGACTCAACTTAGTTGAGCACAAATTTACATTTTTAATTATTTTTAATATTTATGTATGATAATGTTAGCTCATTTAATCAGTGAACCAGTATGCATTTAGGAAAAACAAACCCAAACACAATAAAATAATCAATGAAAAAGGATAAGATTAAATAGCTATTTTTTTTATGAACCCAACTTTTCAAACTAGGCTTGTTGGCTAAAGTTGTACCTTAGTTATATGAACTTGGATTTTTAAAATGTTTCTGAGTTAATTCCTATAAGAAGAATACTTATTAAAATCTAGCATATTTAAATTACTAGGGAGTCAATTTTCTTGTTTTTGGGGGGAATTTTACAAATATTTCATATATATATACACACACACACACACACACATATGTTTTTTAAACTGGTAAGCAGGCCAGAACAGATTTCTTTTAACTTAAGAGACTTTAAAATCCAAATTATTAATACCCTCTGGAGATAACTTGTCTGATTTATCACACACAATGAGAGGTAAAAGCCTTTCTGAATTACTGATACAGAGTATTATAGCTTTATTTCTGTAATTTCACCCACAAGAGATGTGAGTTGTAAAAAGAACTTATGCACCCTATGTTCATAAGCAGTGCTATTTATAATAGCTGTGTTGGAAACAGCCCAACTGCTCATCAGTAGATGAGTGGATTAAAAAAATTGTGGTACATTTATGCAATGGAATACTATGCAGCAGAAAGAAAGAAGTCCTATCTTGTGTGACAACATGGATGGAACTGGAGACTATTATGCTAAGTGAAATAAGCCAGGCAGTGAAAGACAAATACCATATGACCTCACTTATAAGTGTAATCTAATGAACAAAATAAACTAATGAGAAACACAGAACCAGAGACATGGAACAGACTGATAGCTATAGAAGGGGAGGAAATGGGGCGGGAAATGGTGGAAGGAAAGGGAAGGGACTAGTCAGAGAACATGTATGAATGACACATGGACATGGGCAATGGAGAACGGGGTGACTGTGGGCTAGAGGAGTAGGCTGGGTAGAAAGGGGCAAAAGGGAAAAATTGGGATAAGTGTAATAGAATAAACAATAAAAAAAACCCAAAAAATAAAAGAGACATGAGTTATAGAAATTTAAGAAAAAAAAAACAAACCCACATCAGTCCAGATATCAAAGGCCTGTTCTTGGTTGTTACAAAATTCTTAAGCCATTTGAGCTTAAGGTAGACAAATAGACAAACAAAAAAGAGTATTCAGCCAGAGTGTCTTTTATCTTTTACCCAAGAGATCTCTTTCATGCATCTAGAGGGATCACCAAATAAGTGGTCAAATCATAAAACCAAATTCTTAGTCATTGCTGCCATGTAGGGGTAATAACTTATTGGCCATGCAGTAACTAGAAACCAAACCAAAACATACAATCTGTAGAAAGGTGGGGGTGGGGGGAACCCAGAGAAACAGAGTCAGTAAAGTTAAATGTGTATTGCCACTTGGGTTTTACTTCTAGGAGCCAAGAAAAGATGTGCCTAAGCTTAAGTAGCCCAAAGGTACAGTTATCTGGCAGTGCAGTTACCTGACTCTGTCAGGTGAAACTGCTGGGCATCTTGGTGAAAACTCCAAGTGTTAAAAGATAATTTTCAAAAAAGATAAATTCATGCCTTGACTGGTGTGGTTTAGTGGTTGAGTGCTGGCCTGAGAATCATGGGTTGATGGTTCGATTCCCAGTCTGAGGCACATGCCTGGGTTGCAGGCTGGGTGCCCAGTGGAGGGTGCGTGAGGGGCAGCCATGCATTGATGTTTCTCTTCCTCACTCTCTCCCTTCCCCTCTCTAAAAAATAAAATAGATAACATCTTTTTTAAAAAATGAAGATTTTTTAAAAAAGATAGATTCATGACTCTCATTCAATTATAAAATTGATGCATGCCAAAGATTCTGTTTAACTTGTTAATTAATGAGGTAATCAGTACAATATTACAACTTTTTCAAAGACAATACAAAACCATATAGGCATTTGGGAATGCTGAAATAGATTTGTAATAGGCAGATAACTAGTCAGTATCCCCAGGGCGTAATAATGAATTGTATTTCACAGGTCAAAATGTTTGCATTTCTATAGGACAAGAATGATAAATCATATTTCTACAGTTTATAGAGATAGTTGTAAAATAGCTCAAAGATAGTGAAAGATACAGATAACCTAGGTGTGCTAGATGGGCCATTCAGTAATCACTTTTGTCCATTTAAAAGTTTTTCACAATTTTTCTTGCCATTAGTCGGGAACTTTTTTTAATATATTTTATTGATTATGCTATTACAGTTGTCCCATTTCCCCCTTCACTCCCTTCCACCCTGCCCACCCTCTCCCACCCACATTCCCCCCGTTTAGTTCATGTGTCATAAGTTCTTTAGCTTCTACATTTCCCATACTATTCTTGCCCTCCCCCTATTTTCTACCTACCATCTATGCTACTTATTCTCTGTACCTTTACTTCCTCTCTCCCCACCCCACTCTCCTGTTGATAACTCTCCATGTGATCTCCATTTCTGTGGTTCTGTTCCTGTTCTAGTTGTTTGCTTAGTTTCTTTTGGTTTTGTTTTAGGTATGATTGTTAGTAATTGTGAGTTTGCTGTCATTTTACTATACATGTTTTTTTTTTTTTGTAATCTTCTTAGATAAGTCCCTTTAACATTTCATAAAATAAGGGCTTGGTGATGATGAACTCCTTTAACTTGACCTTATCTGAGAAGCACTTTATCTGCCCTTCCATTCTAAATGAAAGCTTTGCTGGATAGAGCAATCTTGGATGTAGGTCCTTGCCTTTCCTGACTTGGAATACTTCTTTCCAGCCCCTTCTTGCCTGTAAAGTCTCTTTTGAGAAATCAGCTGACAGTCTGA
>PVIA01008680.1:0-69113 GCA_004024845.1 Tonatia bakeri
GAGAGGACACGAGCCGGAGTCAGAGCGATGAGGACAGGCCTCCTGGGAGGGCAAGGGCAAGGGAAGGGAAGGGAGATGAGCCAGACCGCTGAGAGGGCGGGAACAGGGGCGGCCTTATGTCTCGAGGCCCCTTCCCGGGGCTTGGCTGCGGGGTGGCGGGCACCAGAGGGTGAATGACAAGGGGGAAGGACAAACTCCAAGTCTCCACTGGAGGCTGGCAGACAGTCAAAAATCGAGATCGCAGTCACGTTTCAAAGAGGCCATTCTGGTGCCCACACAGAGGTCTAGGATGACCCCATGAGGCTCTCTGAGAAACTATGTGGGTGAAGAGGAAGGGTCGATGCTGGGGTCCACAGTGGCAGTGGGAGGCAGTGAAGGTAAGCTGACCCTCAGGCTTCTGACCACGGGCACTGCTCTGCGGTACGGAGTGAGGTCATTCACCGAGGTATGGAACTTGGGGGGAGATACAGCTTGGATGGCTTGGAGAGATTTCAAAGAAACAAACCGAACACACAGATCAAAACTAATAAACTTTTGTTCATTAGAGATATGGTCTTAGCTAGATGTGATAAAATATTTGACAGAGATAAAACTTGGTTTTCAAAATAGGGATCCAGGCTTTTTCCAGCTCCATACCATACACCATAGCCTAGCCAGCGGAATGCATGGGGAAATCGATTCACAGTAGTTTTCGTGGTGGCTGTTTCTGCTTTGGGAGTCATCGCATGGTGTAAAAAGGGAGAGAGATTCCTCCTCTGGGTGAAGATACAGAAGACGGCCTGGCCTGGCCAAAGGTTGAGAAAAGTTCAGAATACATGTCTTCTCATAAGCCAGGTTCCCAGTCCATGTTTGTGTGTTTAATCATGTAGGAATAAAAACTGTAGGAGAGTAAAAGCTAATCTCAGGGTGAACTGATGTGGCTTCCATCTTCTTCTTGTACATGATCCTTGATATGTGGTTATGAACATAGTTCTCCTGTCCCTTCTTTGTTCCACCGCATCGAATGCCTTGGCAGGAGAGTTCAAGGAGGCAGCAGTGATAACCAAGATGTCACTGGATGGCCAGGTAGGGACACACCAGGAGCAACAAACTGAAAACAAGTTCAACTTTGATGGGTATAGATGGTATGAAATGGGATTGTTCCAGGAATGATCAAAAAGGAAATTTTCAGGGAAGGGGAGAGAAAGCCCTGGACAGGCAGAGTTTATTTAAATACTTCTGAACTTGAACCAACTCCCTGGAGAGGCAGCCTTGTGTACCGGGACCCCACCAAAATGGACCAGAACTCTGGCTCAGCCACTTGCTACCTACAAGACCTGGGGACAGCTGCTCCATTTCTCTGGTGTCTATTCACTTACACACTTGTTCATTCGTGAAGGCAGGGCGACACAATTGTCACGCATGGGGCAGTGGTGAAGGGAAAGTGAGAACTCACATTTCACAGGTGAGAGGACTAATGTGCAAGGAAGAGGTTAAAAGGGGTACACAGCTGAGCCTAGACGTGATCCCGTCTCCCGACAGCGACCACACCAGTTTTCTGGAGGAGAGGGTGAAGGAGGACATCATTCTGCTTCAGAGAAGAATGGGGCTATCAACCTGATTTGGGTTCTCTGGAATCACATCAGCATTCTCCCTGTGTTCTCAGATCTGTTTAGGGTTGTGGGGCTTCAAGGGTAACCTGGGCAAGAATATTTGAGTAATTTATCAACCCTCCACTTTGCTTAGGTTGTGTAGCTCTGGCCTGAGGGAGTCAAACCAGGAGCCTTGCTCACCGATGAAGCCCATCAATCATTCAATCCATCCTGGTCCCCAGCCCACAGAGAAGAGCTGGAGTAGCTAAAGGGACATGTGCTGTTATTTAGGGAACAGCCAGTACATAAATATGGTCGTTTAAGATGCATGCCTTTTAAAAAATAAATTGTTTTGCAATAAAGAGGAGTCATGATTATCAGGGCAAGAACCATGAAATAGCAGGTTGAAAATAAAATATGCTTTTATTAAGTCTCCATTTCTCTATGGCAAAAAGGGAAATAAATAACAGAATGCAGAGCTAGTGGCTGAGAAAATATTGCTAAGGGTGGAGTCTAATGACTTGACTTTGAAACAAAGACCCAGCTTTGGAGAGAGTTAAATACGTTGGCGAAATCAGAATGAGTTCCACTCACTCCACATGCGATGCTTCTTCATTTCCTGAAGTTTAAACTCAAGGTGGACCCTTTATTTTTTTTCTTGTGTCTTATTCCTCTTGATTTCATTTTTAGAAGTACTTAGCCATTGTTAGGTTCAAATAAATCCTCTGCTTCATTAGGATTCATTGAAATTTTATAATATGGTGTTTAAAATAATACCATAATTAGCATCCTTTATACTCTGTGTTTTTATTCTCTGATAATCTCCCTTTTGTCTCACCTCCGTGTGCTGCCTTGAAGCTATCACATATGTGTGTGTGTGTGTGTGTGTGTGTGGCATATATGTGATTTTGCTGGTGGGCTGTCTGGGCTCGATTCTGACTGCTTCTGTTTTGTAGGTCACCGCAATGTCATATTCCTATTTAGTAAACTGTGCTTTGTGCCAAGAGGAAAGTAGAAACATGTTAATTTTCCTCCTCTCCAATCCTTAAAAAAAAAAATCTAATTTTTAGCATCTTGATGAATTTATAAATCAGGCTTTAAGGTTTTATTAAGTTTCAGGTAACAGTAAATTAAAATCTCATTCACAGATGCTTCATTAATTTCATTTGTTACCAATAAATGCATCTGCATTTCTTGATACATTTGGATGTGTCCTATAAATATATATTAATAATGAATTCCCAGCAAGAAACATAACATATTGTTGTGCAAAGCATATTATAATGACAAGTATTTTTAAAGTATGTTTTTAATACATAATTCAAATTATCAAAATGTGGGAGTACAAATCACAGCAGAGTTTAGAAATGAACTTTTCAAATTTGTCTATGTAAATTTCTAGCAGGAACCTTTCTATTTTTCTTACGAATGTGTGGGTTTGGACAATTACTTGATAGGCATCCACACATATTAATGGTTCCTGAGTGTGCCATAATTAATCTGTCCTTCTAAATGTAACGCAAAAGTGTTTTTTCTATAAATTACTTCCACGTTCCAGTGAATGTGCCGCAGCTTCTGTTTACCCAAGAGAGGGTCCTAACTCTATATCTGGTCTTCCTCTTGGTGCAGTGCGCACTTCAGACCCTGGATAGGTTGGATCATTATTTTTGTTTTTGTGTGATTCAGACTGAGAGCTGAAGAACGCGGAATTTAGACTAAAGAATAAAAGAACCAGGAACATCCAAGCCCATCTTCTCTCCCTGGATGCTGTAGCCTCAAATATTTATCCCGAGTGTCAAATATAAGGAGTGGAGCCAACACTGGCTTTCATATCAGCAGATGATATTAACTCGGTCTGGTCACAGACTCAGTGTGAACCTATGAGTAAGCGCAACCAGCCCAACTTTAGAAAGAGTGCCTGGCCACTGACCAACCCTCAGTGTCCTACCATGAGGGAGGCAGCCTTAGAGGTAATGAGTTTCCCGTTACCAGAACTATTCAATGCAGTCAAGAAAAACCCTTGACAGGGAAGGCAGTTTCCCCTAATGACCATGAATGGTTCCTTCAGCTCATCATTTTACGATGTTCTCCCTAGGTCAAAGGTTCCTGAGGGAGAACAGTAACTCTTGTGGATTCTTCACTCAGCAGGCCAAGTATTTTTTTGGTCACCCAGGTTGGTTTAACTCTCTGTGAAATTAATTTAGAGTCTGGTACCAATTTAGATCTTAGAGTCTTGAAGCTCAGGGTGATTCTAGACATTTTCTGACAAAACAGACAGCAAGTTAAAGAAGTAGGTATTGTAGGACAGAGAATAAATGTTATTTAAATAAAATTACACAGTAAATTAAGTTAGGCCTTGTAACGGGTTGGTTGCCTTGTGTCCCCAGAAATTCCTATGTTGAAGTCCTAACCTTCGGTATCTCAGAATGTGACCTTATTTGGAAATAGGGCCCTTGTAGGCGTAGTTAGTTAAGATGAGTCATTAGGGTGAGCCCTCATCTAACACAAGGGACGTGCTTATACAAAATATAAAGGCAGGGGATTTCAGACACTGGCACACAGGTGCACCCTGGGAGACTTCCATGTGAAGACGTTATGCTGCCCAACCCAGGGAACTACCAGGAGTTAGGAGAGAGGCCTGGAGCAGATTCTTCCCTGGAACCTTCAGTGAGATCATGGCCTGACCAACACCTTGATTTCAGACCTAGTGGAGAGACCGCTCTCTGAAATATGCCCAACTCACCCCCAAGTATGAATACTGATTGTAGAAGTTCAGACTTCCCTTACATCTAAAATGATATCCTCTTTTAAGCATTTGGACATCTCTTTGAAAGAAATCCTGTAAATTAAAACTCTTCCAAGGTACAAAGGATGAAGCAAATCTTTCTTTACTTTCCTGCTCCGTGCTGCAGATGCTGCCAGGTTACAGCACGGTGGGTCTTCCCGTGTAGAACCACCCCGATCCTTGAGGTGAGTACACGGGGGCGTCTCATGCCTGGATCCCAATGGACTTTTGTTTACTTGGGTTTTGTGTGATTTGCAAACACTTTCACACTTTCATACCTAATCCCTTCCTATTATCACTTCTAGAAGGTAGGCAAAGAGTCTAGTATTTCTATTATAAATAAAATATTGCCTCATTTGTAGAAAGATAAAGTGGATTGCTTAAGATCACACAGAAAATTAGTGACAGAATAGGGACCAATGTACTGGTATTTGTAGCTGAACGACTGTCTAGCAGATGTCGTCTTCGAGTGCTTTAACGCTCTCCTCTAATGCTTGCTTTGATCTGGGACCCTTGAATATCTCCTGTGTCTATCTTGGCCCATTTGGTTTGGATATGTGACTTGCACAGTGAATAAAATGTGAATGGAAGTGATATGTGTATGTTTATATTGAAGTCACTGTGTGGTCCCAACATGCGCAATCCCTCTGGCATAAGACGGGCAGTGTTCCCAACAGAAATTCTCTCTCGGCTCGAGTTCTGACGTGCAGGTGGCATGGTGCACATTACATCCAGCACGTCATGGTCATGTGCAGTGTGTGGGAATAATACTTGGCTGTAAACTATTGAGATCTGAGGGCACTGCCTTAGCACAGAACATTGTAAGGCACCTAATACAGGCTACAAAGAAGTTATCTTCTCTATCCTGCCTCCGGAGGGAAGAAGGGTTATTAAAAAATCAATATAGGGGAAAGAGATACTGAATGCATTATGCAGACTTTTAATTTCTTATGTGCTTTATTATATTATTACAGATAAATACTTTTGTGTGATACCTATGTGTGATAAGACCTAAAACTTATTGAATATCTACAGTGGGTTTTCTGGGGCACTTTATACCTCATTTTCTCTAATGCTCTCATATCAACCCTGTGATGTGGTGTGGTGGATTATGGAAGTGTGGCATATTCTCCCCCTTCCCGCACCATGCCTTCACAATGTAATACAGCAGGTCCCTCCATGTAATGTAAGAGCTAGGAAATATTTTTTAAAAACATATTTCCTTCTTTTTAAAATGTGAGCAGTAAACCTCAAAGAAAGCTGGAGGCATATTTAATATTTCTTAGTTAAGGTTTTTCGGAAGAGGCAGTACTAGAACCCAGTCCTCTGCGTATCAGAGTTAACATAACTGACTACCTATGAAGAAAGAATTTTGTAGGGAAGTGTTAGGCTTGTGTTATTTCCTCTCATGTGTAACTGCATTTAGCTGGAGTTTCTCCTGGTCTAGAATGTTGAATTGCTCCCACTTTGCACAAAAAGTTTTACAAAAATAAAACTTTGAGCCATTTTCATGATTGGGATCATCAGGGCTTAAATTACAGACCCATTTTATGATATGAAGACAAGAAGGGACCTGACATCCTAAAGCAACATTCCTAGATAATTGTTATTAAATGAAATAACATGTATAGTTCTTCCTTTGACACAAGTTACATATCATTCGAAAAGACAAAATACCATGGCAGTTCATAGTTTGAATGCCAATGTCCTTTGTGCGCCTGCTCTGTGCAAGTTATAGTCTAATAATCTGCATATTACACATGCACAATTAGGCAGAACGCATTGTATTTTCTACTTTGAAAGCAAAGAAAACATTAAAATGATACAGAAATATTGATATTATAGAAAGCGCCCACATAATATGTCATCACATAGGTAACTTCCTTATATCTGATTACCTAATATTATACTTAATTTGAATTATTAACTCTTGCACTTGGTTGTTTTTGCACACGTGCAGGTGAAACAAGGAAACAATTGTGGCGAAGAACAAATCAAAACGCATTTCATTAGGCACACGCCCGCTCACTAGTGTTGAAGCACCTGGGAAGGGATCGTTCTCAAAGCAGTCACCCCAGTGTTAACATGAGTTGATTATCCGAGATGAAGAAGAAGCATGGCGTGTCTCTCTGTACTAAAAAGTTTGAAGGAACTAAAAACTTGACAAACACTCCCCTTTTTAAAATGATGAATGAACGTCTACAAAGAACTCAAAGTTCAGGCTCATCTCCTCTTTGTTTTCTGAACTCCACAGGCAGAGTTCGTCTGTGCCCTCACGGAATCTAGTTCTTTTTATTTGCAATAAAATTGCATGTGTGTCGAACACAAATTCTACATCAGGAGCTATGTAAAGTGTTTTACAGAGATTATCTAATCCCTCAAAAATCCACTCATTGGAGGAGGAACTGGAGGTTAGAGAACTTAAGAAACTTCCGTGAACACGCCAGACTGAACTGGGGGGCGGGGCCGGAAATGGATCTCAGCCAGCTTAACTCTGTGCAGTGTTCGTAACTCTCACGCTGTGAGCACAGCAGGACACATTTGGTGGGTGGCTGCATTACTGCTGGGCTGGTCAGCTGGTCAGTTAGGTGGTTGGTTGGTGGGTTGATTAGTTGGTTTACATGCCTTTTTCAATAGACTAGCAGCCTCTTAGAAGCAAAGATTATAGTTTATTCATTTTTATGGACGCAATGACTATCTATTAAACACTACACACCATTCTGAGTAATTGGGTACAATAAGGAATACAATAGAAAACAAAACATCAAAACCTACTGGAGCTTACTTTCTGGTGAGGGAAGAAAGAAAAATACAACTTTACAAATAGGCAGATGCTGTCCCTGGCGCTATATACTGCCATGGAGAAAACAACCCAGGAAAGAGAATAGAGAATGCTAGTGGTCGGAAGGAAGGGGAGCTATTTTATGAATGGTGGTCAAGGAAGACTTTGTAACAAGGTGATATAATTCCAGGCAGAGGATCGGTTATCGCAAAGGCCAGAAAGCATGACTATATGAACTATGTAAAAGGAAAACCAGGTGGCAGCAGGTGAGGGCAGAGGAGCAGCAAGACGAGGGAGAGGCCCATCAGATAGAGCCTGAAGGCTACATTAAAACCTTTGGTTTTTGTATACAACCAGTTCCCATTCAATAGGTTTTGTGTGTTTTGTTTTTTTTTTTAAAGAGCTTGACTTAAATAGGTCACTCCTCGTCTCACTGACATAGATTCATCATCAGGTAAACAGTAGGGCTGGTAAGGGACTCCTTGATCTCTGCAAACCTGTATGTAAGTTTCTTATGCAGATTCAGGTTAGTGTAGAAATCTGTTCTTTAATGACTTGATAAAATAATTAATTTTCAGCCAAGATCAATAAAGTCCTGAGAGAGAGGTAACCTTAGACTAGCCCTAGATGAACTATACTATGCTTAGCACTATGGTTTATGGGGTAATTTAAGATGTTATACAAGGAATTAAGTTTAACTCATTGGTTTGGGCTGCTAGAACACTCAGCAAAAGTGTTCTATGTGTGTGTATAAGAGAGAGAGAGGAGAGAGAGAAGAAAAAAGGACAGAAAAAGAGAAGAAAGAGGAGGAGGAGGAGGAGATATCAAGTATCTGGGTTCAAATCCCAGCCCCTCCACCTGGATATGAGTTGACTGGCTGCCTACTTGCAGACACTCCTGTTTCCCTCCTTTGCTCATCTTGATGTTGTCTTCAACATCCTCTCAACGGCCACATCCCCGAAAGAGACTGAGCCCACCGCAACTTCCTGATCCAAATTGTTATCTAAGATCACATTGCGGTAGTCTCATTGAGCTTGCCAATTAAATAGCTGAGGTGTGTGTAGGTATAAAATCTAGATGAATCTACAATCAGGATGTGGGAGAGCTTCTAGGAAAACTTCCCTTGATCTTAAAGAAACACAAGTCAGGAATGTTCCCTAGGTCCAGCCTCTAGGTAGGAGTGCCAGCCGCATGTGCCAGGCTGCCCCATTTGGATAAGTTACAAGTGAAGGATGGCACAATGTGAAACTGGCAGGAACCTGGTCTGCTGGGATGCCGTTGAGTCACTGAATTAAACTCTATTGGACTTGACATGGCAGTAGTATCATTTAAGCCACTTTCAGATGGGTTTTCTGTTTATTGCAAATGAAAGCCAACTAAGTAATAAAAGACACAAGATAAGTGACCTCCTTTCATCCACAAAACACTTAGCAAGCCCTATCAGCTCTGCTAGAAGTGCAGGGTACAATGGTGATATAGTTTCTTAATCCTGTTTTAACTTAAGACTTTGCAAAGTGGTGCTGACCTCAAAATCCTGCTATGGAGATTAGGTTATTATTATTATTATTAATCTTCAGTTTTGGAAACTTCAAGAAATCAGTGAAAAGATTACTGTTGGATAAGTAGGAAAGTTCAATGGATGCCTCTGGCCAGGAAAAATGGTTCCAACTCAAGCTTTAGTAATTGAATGATAACCCCCCTTCAGAATATTAATGATATTAGCAGTATTCTGAAGAGAATAGGCAAGAATGTCTAAAATGTAGATAAGTTTTTGTTTTCACACTGAAGAAGGTTAGGCTACCATTGTGGTGTCAGGAAGAGAACATAGTTTGGAACCTGGAATCTAGACGGCTCTGTGATTTATTGCTATGTGACTTGGGGAAAGAACATCATTTCTCTTGATTTGCTGAGAAAATAGAAGCTATATCAGAAGAGAAATCCCACCTGCGTCCATCACCAAATGTACCAAAGCCGCTGCATCTGTATCCACAAGGGTGCATCTTTGCTCTTGTCATGCTGTGTGAACTCAGCTTCCTGCGCAGGCCAGCTTCTCCGGCCTGCCTGGGCCCCCTCTCACCTCGACAAGGATTCTTCCACTGTGATCTTCTTTCTCCCTTGCAGTAACGAGTTTCCCTTACGTACTCTGCCACGCCTCTCATGGCACAAAAACACTGTTTTCCATCTCACCAAAAGCTCTCCCTTTTCCCCATAACCTTCTTAAACTTCTGTCTGCAGAACTCCCAGAACGAGATGTACATTTGCTGTCTTGACTTCTTTCTCCTCATCCCATTTCCCCTGGTACCAACACCAGTGAGGCTCTGAAGCTGGCCCCTCCCCTGGAACCACTCCTGTCAATTATTTCTGTTGCCAAATACTGTGGTCATTTATTAGTCCTCATCACACAAGTCAAATCAGTGACGATTGACATAAACCCCCTTCATCTTTAAAAACTTAACTTGGCTTCTAGGAAAACATGCTCAGGTCCCTTCCTATGTCAGTGGTCATCACTTTTCCATTTCCTTTTTCTTATTTTCCCTCTTATTCCCCAGATCTAAGTAAGCGGTGGGTGCCGATTCTTGGAACTCTTATCTCCCAGTACTTAATCCCCATGTTATCTCATTCAGCCCTTTGAATGTTGAACTCTTGTGTTTATCTGCCTATTTGACTAAACATCTCAAAATTAATCTATGCCAAACCAAACTCCTGATTCCCTCCCATCCTCCCTTCCTATTGGGTCCATCTACAATCTTCCCTTGGCATCTAACAGTTTTTCATGGTTTCTCCATGCACCAGCCTGGCCGCCACGATTGAGTCCTGTTCTGTTCTCAAGTCCCATTTCCAATGCACATGCAAACCCTGTCAGGCTCGCCTCTGAAACGTTTTAAATGCAAACATTCCTCATGTTCCCAGCTGGTACTGCTATCTCCAACGCCAACCCACTGATTTCTCACCTGATTCTGCCTTCCCTACCCTGCCCGCATCTACTCCCTTCAGAGTAGCCTGAATGGCCCTTTAAGAGAGGTCATGCCACACCTGAGCTCAGAGTCCTGCAAGGGTTTTTCTCTCTTTCAGTAAAAATAAATAAATAGAAAGACAGAAAGGAAGGAAGGAAGCAAGCAAGCGAGAGAACTGAAAACTGTCTCCAAGGCTCACAATTCGCCCTGTCACCAACAGCCACCTTCCACCCTCCTCTCCTTTTACTTTCCCTCCCTTGGTCCTTCAAGTCACACTCGCCTCCTGTTTTTGAGAGGATGCCAAACACTCCCAGGGCCTTTGCCTCTGGTGTTCTCTCTGCCTGAATGTTTGTCTCCAGGTACCCACCTGGACACCTGCCCCACTTCGCCAGGCCTCTACCAAATATCTTTTCTAACACATACAAAAGAATCCCTCACCAGTAGCACTCTCCTCCCTTATCCAGTAAAACTGTTTCCAAAGGCATTTCACCAACTAACGTACTACAGGGGTGAGCAGAAGTAGGTTTACAGTTGTTGGTAAGGAAAAACACATAATAAAAAAATAAATAATAGTCCTGGCTGGTGTAGCTCAGTGGATTGAGCATGGACCTGTGAACCAAAAGGTCACCAGTTTGATTCCCAGTCAGGGCACATGCCTGGGTTGCAGGCCAGGTCCCCAGTAGGGGGCATGTGAGAGGCAACCACACAGTGATGTTTCTCTCCCTCTCTTTCTCTTCCCCATCTCTCTAAAAATAAATAAATAAAACCTTTTAAAAAAGGAATAAATAATTATACAAGAATAAATTGTGTTTCACATATAGACAACTGTAAACGTGCTTTTGCTCAGCCCTGTATATGTTTATTTATTTCCCTTGGATGTTTGTTTCTCAGATGCCCTCCCCACATTACAACGTAAGCAGCACAAGACAGCAGTTTGGCTGATTCTATCCACGGCCCTGCCTAGAACTCTGTCAACAATGCTGTCACCTCTCCATAAACGCCTACTGGAAGCAGAAATGGCTGAATGTCATCATCATCTCTGGTTGTAAGGACAAATGCCAATACCATGTAAGAGTAAATTCAGCATCTGTGTACATTTCCTATCTTTTCCTCCACATATACATACCTACATTTGTTTTTCTATTCATTTATCTCAGTGAGGATCTTATATACTATTTTATATTCTAGTTGTTTCACTTAACATGAAAGCCAAGCCATCTTCACACATTATTCTGAACTGAGTCAAAAACGAGTCTCTCAACAGTAGGGGAAACCTTTCTCTAAGCAGAGGAGTCAGATTTTTACATAGCCACCTGTCTGCTCCTGGGCATGCAGGCTACTTCCATTTTTTATTCTCATTTTAACAACATAAGCATTTGTATCAAACTTCTTTTACTATTTTAAATAATGTCCTTAGAACTGGGTAAAAACAGAAGGGGGAGGTGAGTTTTCCAAGTGACACTTTAAAGCTCACTTCTGCGGCCTTCCGGAAAGGTGACACCTGCCTGTACTCTGACACGAGGCTCCCAGGACAGCCTCTGACTTGACCCCCCACTGCCTTGGTCAGCACTTTTCCTGTCTTGTTAATGGGTTTGTTCTTCTTAACTCTCCTCTTCCAGTCATCTCTAAGAATACATGTTTTAAGTCCTATTTCCAATGCTCCAGAAACATGGTGATTTTTAAAAAACATTTTTCTTGAAGGACCCTGATTGTCCTTATTTTGACAGTCAGTAAGGCTCATGGTTTTTTGTTTTTTTCATGTGGAAAATGAATGATGTGAAGTAACCTTGCTATTTTCAGTACCTTTCTGCTTCTAGAACTTACCATTTCCTTCTATGTTTATTATGCTGTGCTTTCCCTTTGAGCAATCAGCTCATATGAGGGCTGCATTACTAAAAAGTGGTCTCCACAACAGGGCTGTGGGCTTCCCTTTGTCCACCCGTGAGCGTGGGAGGCACTATGCTGTCTTGGGAACAGCATGGACTTGGAGTCTGCCGTGCACTGATTCAGTCCCCAGATCTAACACACACTAACTTGGTGGCCGTAGGCGGGTTACTGAGTGAGCCCACACTCAGCTCCCTCACCTCCAAGAAAAGTAAAAGGAACAGTATGCATTTCATTGGCTTGGGGTCAAGACTGAATGACAATGGGATGAGAACAGTATATAAAGTTCTTTGACAACTGTAGAGATATTTGCTCTTTTTCCCTTTGTTCAACCACTGGTAGATTATCCCTTTCGGCCAGCAACTCCAGTTAGCTGTAGTGGTTGCAGGGGCCACCCCTAAAAGAAGAGTAAACCTACCCTGTTAAACCCTGAGGGACGTGTGAATCTCTTATGCAAATAAAATGTGGACATAGTGATGACTCAGTTCCAAGCAGACGAAGCTTGGTCACTCATGCCTTTTTGTACACTGGGTCAAGATAACCAAAGGAAGACTTCTCTATTAGTGTGGGTCCCAGAGTGAAGATGACAGAGGACAGAGCCACAGATGACCTTCAGTGGACATGTAGCATATGAGAGAGCAAGGAGCCCCCATTTTTGAGTCACTAGAATCAGGGACACATTATTATAGTTTAATCTAGCCTGCCCTGACTAACCAATCCCCCCAAAAGAAACACCTAGAGTGTGTCTAGGTGAAAAAAATGCAAACCACACAAACAAAAACACCATGCTTAATTACAATCTAAGTTTGACCATGGCTCTTTTCAAGTTATTAAAATTATTTACAGATGCTATTTGCCCTCAAAGAGATCACAGTCCATTATTTCAGCATATGTCGTTATAAATGATCTCTTCTCCATGCACACTAGGGAAGATGGTCTCTGACCTGGAAACATGAAAGAGGTATCAAAAATGTCCTTCTGCCAAGAAGGTGTGGAGTGAAGAGAGATTGTTCTCATTGCATCCACGTCATATTCTGCACATATCCCACAGTGACTAGCTCACTGCAGGGTCTGTTACTGTAGAAAGACAAAAAGCAATCCCACAAGCTATTTTAGTTTTCCTAATGGAAAAACTAGATGCTGCAGATGAAAGAGTTATTAGAAAAATAAGTCTTAGCTTTTCTATAAAAGCATCCAAAATGTGCTGTGCATTTTTGGCTAGTCCATCAGCACTGTGAAGGTGTATGTTAACAGACAGGATTTCTAATAAAAATATATTTTATATATATATACTTTTTCCCCTAGAAAGTAAGCAAAGAAGAAGAAGAGCCAGAAATAACACCTGAGGTTGAATAAATGCGTTGCAGCCCCACTGCTGACGCACCCTGCTTCCAATGACAGACAGAGGCCCTGTATTTACCCCCGCCACTCGCCAAGCTCTGTTTTCTCTCCCCCCTTTCTTGGCACTACGGTTCCTCACCACCACTCTCAGTTTCTGCTTTTGATGGTGTGTTTCTCTGTCCCTGGCCCTTGCCTTTTCTTCTTCTTGCATTTAACGCTTTAACTGTGATAAGCTACACATAATATAAAATTGACCATACCAACCATTCCGAAGTGCACAGTTCAGCAGTGTTAAGTATGACTGACTGTGCACTCATATTGCTGCACAGCCCATCTCCAAGACTTCCTCACCTTGCAAAACTGAAACTCTGTGCCCACTAAATAACAACTTCCCACTTCCCTCGCCCTGGCAATCTCCATTCCTACTACTTTCCCTTTCTATGAGTTTGACTGCTTTTGATGAAAAGCAGTGGATCAGACCAAGCAATTGCTCCTGTATTATTATCTTTCTAAACCTGCAAGTCAGGCCAATGTCCATAGTTTAAGCTATTATCAACCTTACCTATATTCCTGCCAAATATATCATTGTTCGAAATACTCTTTTTTGTGGAAATAAATTTTGCATGGTCAAATTAGTTTTGCTAGTGGTCAACTGGTCAAAGCTAAACAGAGAGTATTTGAGAATGTGGAGGAACATATGCTGGACATGCTCACGTATGTTGATGTGTCAACAGACATTATGAGTCTCTGAGGGAGGGAGAGCCCACAGCATTTTCATACCTGAACAAGAAAGCACTTTGCAAGCACAGTCTAACTTAGACACCCAGGGAAACGCCTAGATAATCTTAGGCACACATCTCCGTAGACTCTCTTTCGGAAAAGTAAATAATAACGGGCATGCTGACACAACCTAAGACATAGTGTCACAACAGAGAACTGGAAACAGCTCACTTGCCAGTCTTGGGGAGAAGCAGGTTCACGTTCCACGATGTAACACACTCCTGCTGTTAGATCACATCGAGCCTCATGGGGGCTAGAGCAGGAGAACTGTGGTTACTGTTCACGACCCTTTTGTAGCTGATAGACTTTCCTTGACAGGGAAGTACCATCCTGCTCATTTCATTGTAACATTCATAAAACCATCATTTAGCCCTGGCTGGTATGGCTCAGGAGACTGAGCACTGGCCTGCAAATGGAAAGGTCACTGGTTCAATTCCTGCTCCGGGCACGTGCCTGGGTTGCAGGCCAGGTCCCCAGTTGGGGGTCTTTAAGAGGCAACCACACATTGAAGTTTCTCTCACACGTTGACGTGTCTCTCCCTGTATCTCTCCCTCCCTTCCTTTCTCTCTAAAAAATAAACAAATAAAATCTTTTAAAAAAGAAAACCATAATTTAGAGTTGAAAAACAGGGTCAAAGCTGGCTTTATAAGGTGGTGGGGAAATGAATTGAAATTGATTAATTTGAAAGCATGAGAAAAGGTTTTTCTATCAGCATTATGATGGTGAAATCCATTCCTGTGGGTGAGGCAATAAAGAGGAGTTTCTTTGTACTTTATCTTGGCAGATTAGCTGTATTAAAGGCATCCTCTTATACAGAGCAGACAAAGTTTATTGGCTGCTCTCCATATGCCAGACCCAGTGCTAAAGCTCTTGTGTGGATTATCATATTTAATATAACGTGACGGTCCCACGAGGAAGAAATGATAATTACCCCCCATTTTGCTCAGGAGGAAATCAGGTTCAGAGAGGTTAACTCACTTAGCAAACTCATCTACCTAGTAAAGAGCGGAGCTTGGGCCAGGAGTCGGACCCAAGTTGGCTCATAACCACTGGAGGCTGGAAACTTCAAACCTCTGCCTTGTTCACATCAGCAGGCAGGAAGCTGGCGCCCGGCTGGAAGCAAGTTCAGGCAGGAACACGAACGGTGCAGGTGAGCACCAGCTTTCACAGTGCCATCTCCAAGGAGTTAGAGCACAACGGACAGAAGGGGTGGCAGGACAACCAGCACCGATGGAAGAATGTCATGCTTTTCGTGTGCGTGGCAGTCACATGAAGAGGGAAGACAAGGAAAAGCACTCTGTGGCACAGTGCAGCCCTTGCTGCAAGAACATCACTTCCCGGGAAGACAGAAGATTCAATCTATCAACACCACAGCATATCCACAAACTCCCAAGGAAGGAAAGGCACTTAGAGGTGAACCATGCTCAAAACCTGCTTGCGGCAAAGACACTCCCTCTACTTGGAAAACCCAGACCCCCTCCATGTGGCTCAGCTGCCTTCCAAGAGGGCCGTGTGGGAAGTTCGACCATTTGAGTGTATGACCCATCAGCCACTCTCTTTTGTTCCCTGCAAGGACTTAAGTATTTCAAGGGCAGATCCAAAGACAGAGTATCTTGCCTTGTTACTGCAAACAGGACATCTTCTGAATACTATCCCATTGTATGTATATCCTATAGCTTCTTTATCCATTTGTCTACTGATGGACACTTACTTTGTTTCCATATCCTGACTATTGTGAATAATGCTGCAATGCATATGGGAGTACAGATATATCTTCAAGATCCTGTTTTAATTTCCTTTGCATCTATACCGGGAATTGGGATTACTGGATCACATGATAGGTCCGTATTTAATTTTCACTTATTTATTTTTTTAAGGGACCGCCATACTTTTATAGTGGCCGCACCAAGTCACATTCCCAGCAACCGTGCATGAGGGTTCCCTTTACTCGACATCCGTGTGGAGCTGAGCGAGCCAGCCTCATAGGGGCAGAGAGTAGGATGGTGGTTGGCGGGGGTTGTGGGTGGATGAAGGGGGAGATGCTGGTCAAAGCCTCCAAACTCCCAGTTATGAGGTGAATACATTCTGGAGGTGTATTGTACAGCATGGTGATTATACTTAATAATACTGCATTAGATACTTGAGAGTTGCCAAGAGAGCAGGCCTTACATGTTCTCTCTCCACAAAAACAGAAATGGTAATTATGTGAAGTTATGGGGGCGCTAGCTAACCTATGGCGGTAATCGTATCGCAATAGGTAAGTGTTTTAAATCAACATGGTGCACGCCTTAAACTCACACAATGTTATACCTCGATTACATTTCCATAAAGCTGGGAAAAAATAAAATAAAAAAAGAAGACATCTTCCTTATAGATGCAGTACACCCATGCAGTGTACTTGTAATAAACTTCAATGGGACAAGTTTCTGATATTCGTGGCTCCTTCATTACCACTGCATCGCACAGTGTATCCTGATAAGTACATGGCACCAGGACCACCCAGGAAGCACACAGAAAATAGGGTCCACGCCCACACCTTAGTCTACGAAGTCAAACTTCTAAAGAGGCAGTATGAATCTCTCTGTCCTTACAAAGCTAAGATACTCTAATAATCGGCAGTCTTGAAAAACACTGTTAGGCTTGTCTCCCTCAGCCTTCCACTTTGTTTCCTCTCCAAATGCTATCATTATAGACACAAAAAAAAGAAAGAAGGAAGGAAAATCCACAAATGTTGAGGCTAAACCTTGGGTGGCCTACACAGCATGCCGAGGAACATGGGCTGGACTGCCAGCTTTGTTATTTACACTGTATGGAAGTGGGAAAATTACTGACCTCTTCTGAGCCTACTTTTTTTTCATCTGGAAATCGGAGCTAAAAAATAGCATCTATTTCTAGGGTGATGGAAATGTTATCTTTTTTTAAAGGTTTTATTTTTTTAGAATTTATTTTTAGACAGAGGGAAAAGGAGGGAGAGAAACATCAATGGGAGAGAGAAACATCAATTGGTTGCCTCTCATACGCTCTAGACCAGGGACTGAACCTGCAACCCAAGCGTGTGCCCTGACCAGGAATCAAACTGGCGACCTTCCACTTTGTAGGATGATGCCCATCTGAGCCACACTAGTCAGGGTGGCAATGTTATCTGCTTTAGTGGAGTGTCAGGACAAATGCATGCATTTGCCAAAATGTATGAAATTATATAGCTAAGATACATGCATCTCATAAGTTTTACAGTAATAATAACAAGAACAACAATAGTACCTACTTGGCAGACATGTTGTGAATATAAAATCAGATAACCACAGAGAATACTTAGCATGTATCTGGCATCTTTTGGATGTCCACCTACTATTAGAAAACAGTAACTATTATTATGTTTATATTATGTGTTATGCATTACTTACTATGTATCATTATCAGAATATCTTCCAAAGTTAAACATACCTAAAGCCATGGCAGATTTGGAAGATGGGATGAATCCAACTATTTTAAACTGTGGTCTCAATGTGTATTTCTTCATGTTTTAAGTGCATAAATTTCTCTTTACCAAAAAGACAACATGAAAAAGCAAATTGCATACTTATTCTGCAAGTTTCTTGCAGAATGTTTTGCATTCATACCTCAGCTTATCCATGACTTACAATTTTGTAAATGGTGCATACTCCAACATGCAGTATGTATTTTGTTATGCCTCTGTTACAATTAATCAAGCAAAAAATGAGTATTATATTTCCTAATGACAACTTTGTGCCTGCAAAGAAAAATCTTGCCGCGATATTAATATATCTATATGGTCGCCTACATCAAAATTCACAATCCTTAATTCTAATTTCAAGCTTTAATTGCTATAGGCCATACTAATAATGAATTTCTTAAAAAAACACCACTTTCCATAGGTATTCTTTTTAAGAAATGCAACATAGGACAATGAAATATGACACTCAGAGAACCACAGGATAAAGAACACCACGCATGACAAATGTGTTTTCAGAGAGCCAGATTAATTTGTTACAAATTTTAATTTATTGAAACCCTAGAAAATGTACTTAACAATAACAGACTTTAGACTTCTGGCCACAATGGAGGCGTAGGGAGATACACTTTGCCTCCTCAAACAACCAAAATAAGGACAAGAAATTTAAAAACAAAAAATAGCCAGAACTGCCAGAACATCGAACCATATGGAAATCTGAGTACCAAGATGTTAAAGAAACATTCATCCAGACGGGTAGGAGGGGCGGAGACAGGCAGCCGGGGTGGAGAGGACTCCCAGCAAGGCGGTGGCTGGAGGACGAGGGCAGGCAAGGCGGCAGCTGGCAAGTGGGCGGTCCCACATTTGCATACAGATCAACAAGGAGGAAGAACTGGGGTGTGAGACAGACCGCATGACCCAGGGTTCCAGGGCAGGGAAATAAAGCCTCAAAACCTCCACCTGAAAAAACCTGTGGGGGTGGAGTCTGCAGGAGAAACTCAGCCTTAAAGGAAAATTTGCTGGAGAGACCCACAGGGTCCTAGAACACACACAAACCCACCTACATGGGAATCAGCACCAGAAGGGCCCAATTTGCTTGTGGGTCTCAGAGAAAGTGACTGAAAGCTGGTGGAGAGCTGAGCAAGTGGCATCGTTCCCTCTCAGGCCCCTCTCCATCATAAGGGTTGCCCCACCCTGGTGAACACCTAAGGCTCTGCCCCTTACTACACAACAGGCATGCTGAGACAAAGAAATATGGCCCAAATGAAAGAACAGAGCAAAGCTCCAGAAAAAATACAACTAAGTGATGAAGAGATAGCCAACCTATCAGATGCACAGTTCAAAACACTGGTAATCAGGATGCTCACAGAATTGGTTGAGTACGGTCGAAAATTAGAAGAAAAAGTGAAGGCTATGCAAAGTGAAGTAAAGGAAAATGTATAGGGAACCAACAGTGACAGGAAGGAAACCCGGACTCAAATCAATGGTTTGGACTAGAAGGAAGAAATAAACATTCAACCAGAACAGAATGAAGAAAGGGGAATTAAAAAAATGAGGAGAGGCTTAGGAACCTCCGGGACAACTTTAAACATTCCAACATCCGAATCATAGGGCTACCAGAAGGAGAAGAGGAAGAGGAAGAAATTAAAAATTTATTTGAAAACACAATGAGGGAGAACTTCCTTAATCTGGCAAAGTAAATAGAGTTCCAGGAAGTCCAGGAAACTCAGAGAGTACAAAAAAAGTTGGACCCAAGGAAGCACATACTAAGGCATGTCATAATTACATTACCCGAGATTAAAGATAACGAGAGAATCTTAAAAGCAGTAAGAGAAAGGAGACAGTTACCTACAAAGGAGTGCCCATAAGACTGTCAGCTGATTTCTCAAAAGAAACCTTGCAGGCAAGAAGGGGCTGGAAAGAAGTATCTGAAGTCAGGAAAGCCAAGGACCTACCTCCAAGATTACTCTATCCAGCAAAGCTTTCATTTAGAATGGAAGGGCAGATAAAGTGCTTCTCAGATAAGGTATAGCTAAAGGAGTTCATCATCACCCCACTCTTATTACATGATATGTTAAAGGTACTTACCTAAGAAAAAGAAGATGATCAAAAATAAGAATAGTAAAATACAACAAACTCACTATCAACAACCAAACCTAAAAAAAAACAAAACCAAAAACAAACTAAGGAAACGACTAGAACAGGAACAGAATCACAAGAATGGAGATCACAGGGAGGGATATTAGCAGGGAAGGGGATGGGAGAGAATGGGGGAAAGGGTACAGGGAACAAGAAGCATAAATGGTAGAAAATAGACAGGGGGAGGTTAAGAATAGTACAGGAAATGGAGAAGCCAAATAACTTATATGTATAACCTATGAACGTGAACTAAGGTGGGGGGATGCTGGTGGGAGGGGGGAACATGGAAGAAGGGAATAAAGGGGAGAAAAAATGGGACAACTGCAACACCACAATCAATAAAATATATTTAAAAAATAACAGATTTTATAAATGAGGCAAAACTTTTTGTTGTAAGAAGTGTATGAAGTGTAACACTATAGACTCTCCATCAGGAGGATCCCAGTACATACTTACTGAGCATCTATCCTATGCCATGTTCTGTGCTAGAAATCCTGGGGATGCAGGCAATGAGGAAAGCCAGGCTCCTTTCCTAAGGGATTCACGCTTCACATTGGGGATGCTGCCTCTAGTAGTTGGGTTTTGATGAATTGCCAGTCTCTGTCTCCAGAACTCAGAACAGCAGCAACAATAATAACAACAAGCTCTGAGACTAAAAACCTTAAAATAAAATAATAGATATGATCGCCACAAAGAGATAAATGACTCCTGAGTGACAGAAAGATCTGGCTGTAGCAAAACTGCTTATATTAACATACTTGCAGAGAGTATGGCTATCAAGGGGAGGAGGGGCTGGAGATGAGAGACATTCACAGTGTGTCCCAGCCAGGCGCAGGGGGAGGAGAGGCCAGACGCGCCCACGTGGGCCCCTCTCCCCACTGACAAGGCTGCTCCCACTGCAGGGATGGCATGCAGGCTGTGGGTCTGAGGCCACTAACGCCTTGCATCCTCCCTGAGCTCTCCTTCTTCGTGAGTGAGGCTCCTCCAGATGTGGAACTGTGACGGGTCCGTTCCTACAGTTCCCAGCATGTGCACACACACTTCAGCTTACCGTTGTTATCAGCTTCATGGACATGTTGGGTTTCTTATGAGAAATTCATAGAAGTTGGCTTTCCCATAAGAAGACGGTAAACATGTGAAGTATCTGCTCTTTCCATACAGTTTATGTTTTCTGTTTAATCTTTTTAAAAAGATGTGTTTATTGATTTTAGGGAGAGGGGATGGGGGAGAGAGAAACACTGATGTGAGAAAGAAACATTGACCAGTTGCCTCCCATATGTGCCCCAAACCAGGATCGAATCCATAACCTGGGTTATATGCTTTGACCGTGAATCGAACCCCCAACCTTTTGGTGTACTGGATGATGCCCCAACCAACAGAGCCATGGCAGCCAGAGCTGTTTAATCTTAACAGGCCCCAAAGCAAGATATCATTATTCCATAATTATGTGTAATCCACACATCCTTTCCTCCTTGAGTTTATAAGCTGCAGAGAAAGTACTATTTCACCAATGGCAACCCAGATTCTTAGCTCAAGAGGACTTACATCATGTCTTTATCCAAAACATACCCATCAGACACTGCTCTTCCCTACGGTCACCTCCTGACCTTGACATCAGTGGTACCACCTGCAGTTGTGTGATGATGTCACAGCCTTGTATAATTAAGACTTATAAAATAAATAAGTCATGGGAATAGAACATATAGCACAGAGAATATCATCAATAATATCATAAAAACTTTATGTGGTCAAAGATGGTTCCTAGACCTATTGTGGTGATCACATGATAAGGTCTATAAATGTAGAATGACTGTGTTGTACTTCTGAAACTACAACAACATTGCATGCCAACTGTATTTTGATTTAAAAAAAAAGTGAAGAAAAAATCTACCTTGACCCTGACTCCCCATTTTTCATTCATCAACCAATCGAGGTGCTCCGTCACATCCAAAGACTCTCCTGGAGCTCGTGTCCTGAGAAGGCGATTTGGGAGACATCTGTGTCCACTTGAGTGTTTTCTCGCCGCTCACCATCCATTCCACATATTATTTATTTCTTCAAAACACCCATGGGGCTCCTCTTAGGGGAAGTTCTGGTGAGTGAAGTTGTCTTCATTGTCTTACAAGTAGTAGGGATTGTGTGCTTCTGTTTTGTCCAGATTTCCTCCACTTAACATTAAGATGCCTCAAGCACTAGGGAAATATGATCGACGCCCTCATCGACCATCATTTCTGGGGCTCAGACCAGACTGAACTCTTGGACTGGCAAAGCGGAAGGCTCAGGGTGTTCCTCCAAGGTACATCAGCCTGTGAAGTGACTTGAAGGCCTCCAGCGGGCATTTCTAGTGATACTACAACTTGCCACGTGCATTTTTCCCCCACTTGCATGGGAAAAGAAAGCAGATGCAAAAGAAAAAAAAATCCACGAATACAAGAGAGCATGTGATTCTGTATGATTTTGCGATGCAGAGGACAACTTCTACAGGACCTTTAGAGAAAACCCAGGAACCAGAGAAGCGAAGAAAGACTTCTGAGTGTTAGGTCTTGAAAGATGGCCGGAGAACGTATGAATGACACATAAAAAGGACGATGTGTCTGAAAAACCAGGCACAACCACGATTCATATGCTTTCCATACGCTCACTGCACTGAAGGTGGCATGGCGTCAGAAGCAGCTCGGATGTGACGATGCTATCCCCAAACCTTCCTGCTACGCTTGGTCTCCCAGTTCCTACTCAAGTTATTCTGTTTACCATGCTTACATCCCCCTAAATCTTTCTGAGAGGTTCTTTACTTTGCTGTGTATGACGCACAAGTTTTTGCCCAAATTTTTGAGGGAAGAATAAGGATGCACATTACATGTGGGTAGTACTAATTCCATATCTACATAAATGTTTTTAATTTTTTAATTTATGCTTATGTGTTAAAAGCATAACCCTAGAAAGCAAGAACAATATCCGTATGCAAAATAATACCCTGGAATATGATAATCGGTTTTATATATAAATAAAAAATTGAAGTAAAAAAATTAAAATGAAAGATTTTTTTCCCCTGAAAGTTTGGGCCAAAAATGTGGGTGTGTATTATACACAGCAAAATACAGCATATGAACCATACACATAAACTGATCTGTTCTCATGCAATTGTGAGATGGTCTTCCTGTGAAGGGTGCAGCGACCACAGAATTAAATAGATTAATCAGAGAAAGCATCAACCAAATTAATCTGTCCTTCATAATGACAATCTATACAATAAGCAATGTATATGATAGTTTTATGTTATGCTTCTCCTTCGATTTCCTCTCCTCTCTTTCTTCCCCCTCTTCTTGTCCCCCATCATCTCTGTAAAACAGAGAGAACTGATTTGTAATCACACCCACACGGGCTTGAGTTACGGCCTGGATAACAATGAGCAGATTACTGCACCTCCGAGAGTCCCGGTTCCCTAAAACGTTGACACAGAGTGGATAACATCCAGTACTCAGGATTGCCAGTGCCGGTTAAATGACACAGTGTATGCAGAATGCAAAATGCCTACCAGAGGGAATATGTATCTTTCAGACAGCAGCTACCCTGCAAATAGTACCTACTATATGACTATTAACAGTATTTGTTTCAGTGGTGGTGGGAGCGATAGTAGTTTTAACATTAGTAGAAATAAACTTTTGTCCAATGCATATGCTATTCCAACTACACTGGTTACAATTTCCATTACAATTTATACTTAGAGGAGATCATGGTGGTCCTGTAATGTACTCTCTTACCTGCAGCAGAAGTCCCCCGTGAAGCTGGACAGAACCTGTCCGATGGACACACAGTCTGAATCCCTGTGCCTGAAATGACCCCAAACTGTTTACTGTGAGGAGCACAGGTCAAATGGCAAAGACCTTTCTGGTCAGATACCCTGCTGGCCTAGCAGCACTCTCCCTCCCCCTTGATTCCGCCCATTGGTCTGAGTCCTGTCTGTACCCACTGGGGCCAAGCAGAATGAATCTAATCACCCTTCCTCAGGACAGCCCTTCAGATTTTTGAAGAAAGTGATCAGTACCTACACCCTGCCCAGCCAGAGCATTTTCAAAACTACACATTCTCAAATCACTTCTCTCTGTGGCTCGCATTCCAAGCCCTTCAATGTCCTGAATGCCAATGTGACAGCCAGGACTGAAAACTCTGGCACGGTCTACGGCAGAACCCAGAAGGCAGAGGAGCCGCCTATGACCTGCACTGGGCTTGTCAAGGCAGCTAAACCAGCTCCCAACCTCTTCGTGCTGGAACTTCTCAAGTGTGTAATTAAGTGAAACATCCATGATGTGTGTGTGCGTGCACAGGTAAGCAGTGCATGCATTTGTGTACACGCTCCCCCTTCTCCCTCCCTCCTCCCCTCCCTCTCTCCTGCTAGAAGAGATCCTTGTCAACAGCTTCAGTCTCTCATGTATATTATGAGAATTAAATGAATCTACACACGAAGCCTTAGAATGGTGTCTGACCCATGCGAGCATTAAATGAACGCTGGTTATTATTATGTTACTCTCGCATGCATTGGTACAGCCCATTTACCAAGGGCTGTGTGATAGGTTCTGGGGATACACATAATGTATAAAATATGGCTCTTACCCTTAAAGCAATAAGTGCCTTGGAAGAAAAAAAACTTCTAAATAACAGGTCAGGTAGTACATTAGAATCAGGCACACGGTGTGGCGCACATCGTGCAGAGGAAGGATGTTAGGTTCATCTGGATTGCAGAGAGTCGGGAGGGCAAGGATAGATCAGGAAAATACTTCTGGAGGATAGGACATCCGAGCATAGAATTTTCAAAGAATAAATTGGAATTAGCCAGAGCATGAAGGGGAAAGCTTATTCTTAGCAGGGGAAAAGTGAGTGCAAAGATGATGACGCAAAGGGCATTTGGAGACGGGCAGAGTTTGATAGGCTTCTGTGCATTTGGCTTCAGGATATAGAAGCATTGCAAGACGTTAAGTGTTCAGTTTACAGGAAGTTATCATGCCATCAAGCTGAATGCCTGTCAGTTTACATCTGAGAAATACCAGGCATGAGACAGCAACCTGCAGGCACTCAAGCTCCACAATGCCTGAGCTGAAGGAACCTGGACATACAGCTTATCACCTGGCACTGTCCTGTCTCCACAGCAGAATGGGTGTAATGATACTTAGCAGAAAGGCAGGGAAGGCAAGCTCCCTTCCAGTAACTGGTTAGGATGCTGCTGCCACTCCTGCTGCTGATTTCCATATTTAACATGATATTTAAGGCGGACGTTGGCCAAACAAAACATATGAGAATTCTGGAAGCCACGTTGTTAACAAAAAGAATGTAAAAGATGTTTATCATGGAAGAGCAGTTACTGGCTGCTGGGCATGAGGGCGAGAAGTAGGGTTAGGAGAGAGGGGATGGGAAGGACTGACTGCTATTTTCAGCTGCCTTTGAAACCCGCCTTTTAAGTGACGGTCTGGCTAAAGCTCTCTGCTTCTTCTACCAGAATCTTTTGTAAATACACCAACTTTTAGCTGAAAAAAAAATGGTCTTACTTTATTTTATACATCTGCCACATCCAAAACAGTTTTATCAGATGATTGATTATTTTGTAGAACATCCTCCTATGTTTGCTTCTGTGACTCATCTGACTTAAAGAAATTAGACTGTCTGGTGCATTTTCCCCCTTCCGTTGGTGTAAGCAAAGCTGTAGGAAGACTGCACTTCACCCTGTAAACACGTGGTAAATTCTGCCTCTTTTGATAAACATTTCTTAGTCAATCAAGAATCACTTGTGCTGAAGACTAAATGACGACTATATGTCACATTGCAGAGAGCTGTTAATGCAATTTGTGTGAGCTAATGGATTCTGATTTTACTCCATTTTTCCTTCAGATTCTATACCAAAATCTTTCTTCAGGATCTGACATGACACAGGAGATTTCTTTCCCTTCTCTTCTGTGCTGATAACCTCTTCCAGAATTCCTTCTTCAAACCTCCTCGTTGGCAGCAAAGGGTGGCATGTATTTATTAAACACCTACTGTATGCCTGTACACTGGAGATACAGGGATGAGGTATCAATAATTATTGGTCTCCAGATATCTCTAGCAGAGACACAGGGGTGAGACAGAAGCATGTGGAATAATACACACTGTGAGGAGATGAAATTATGAACAAGACTCTCTGTGGGAGGGGGAGGTCAGGGGACATATTCTGAAAAGTCTGATCCCTTGGTTCTGAAAGTGATGAGGAGGAGTAGTTGGGAGGAGAGAGATGAGCAGAGGGAGAAAAACCTTTACTGACTATTTATTATATTTTGGGCACTGTGGACTGCCACCTTTCTAACTGATAATAATTCTCTCAAGTAGCACAGATGCTGTCACCATTTTACAGATGTGGAAACCGAGGCTCACGGAACTAAAGGGTTCGCCCACAGCAAGTGAGGGCCACAACCAGAATGGCGACTCAAGCAGCTCAATTTCCAAGCCCATTCATTCTCTGTGCCCTGGAGTTCTGCTCCCTCCCCCGACAGGAGCTGAGGAGAAAATGGGGATGACCAATGGTGTGGCTGCGTTCAGTTGGAATGAGAACAGCGACAAATGGTTGACAAATGGCTGTGAATGGCAAACCTAGGGGACCTGGCTGACCTTCGCCCTGAACCCTGAAGTGGCCATCACCGCTGCCCCATGTCCTGTTTCATCCGTGCCTCAGGACAGGAGCCCAATGGACACAGGATTGAGGTAAATGACGTAGTTTTGGGAAAGTGTGCCTGCAGTGATAGAAATCCATCGTCAGGGCTTTGAGAGGGAACCGGGAATGTAGAACTCCTCCTCATTTTAGGCAAGAAGTGGCTCGGGGGAGGCGAGTATTTGTCCTAAGTCAGAATCCAGAACCCAGGTCTCTTGCTCAGAGTTAAATGATTTCTAGTTTTAATTAATTAAACACGAGACCACACTGCCTTCCAGACCCACGGGGATGTTTGTGAACACAGGAAAGCAAAGTAGCCTAGTGCTCAAAAATGGCTCAAAATAAAACTGCAGGCTGGGAAACTGTAGCTCCCACACCGGGTCATTCCCCAGGCTTGTCCTAGTTAATAATAAGCACCCACATCTGCCCCATTGCTGGAGCTCTTGACATGAGAATGATCCTTGACACTTTTCTCTCTCTCACCTGCCATCACCAATTTAACATGAAATCCTGCTTATGTTTCCAAAACACACCTGGGACGTGCCCCCGCTTTTTGCTGCCACTGCCTTAGTCCAAGGCAGCAGCCCCTCTCCGGGCCTTCCAGCATCCATCCTGCTCCCGGCCGCCGTAATGCGTTTTGTCAACAAACGCAATCACACCGCTCCTTCTTTGAAAAACAAGAAGCCCACACCTGCCCGCTACATTGGAGGTGCCGTTCGGTATTATTTTCTTGTCCTGCGACACAAAGTCCTAGATTATTTGTCTCTGCACGTCCTCCGCCTCAGTGCACATCGGCCTTCTGGATCTTCATTAGCTTCTCACATACTTCAAACCCCATCTTCCTCAACGCCCTTACAGAGCCTGTTTCTTCTACGGAACGTCCTCTCCCTGCACTTATCCTAGCTACCTCTTTTGCATATTTTAAATCTCAGCTTAAAAAGAATACCTTTAATAGGACTTCCACTTACCTCTTCTAACCACCTCTCCCAGGTAAATTAGCCTCCCAGTTACATTCCCTTGTGGGCTCTGAGCAATGAAATCACATTTAATAATTTAATTAGTAGGAAGCTATTCAATTCTCTGAGCTTTCCCAACTTCAACCTATAAAATGGGCATAAGAATACTTACTCTGTAGGACAGTTGTAAGCATTAGCATTAAAGCACTTAACAGGCATTCAAGGAAAACACTAAAAGTGTTATTCTCCAATTCTATCCATGTCCAGAACAATTTTCCGTGCAATGAGGAACCAATCATGGCTTCTGACCGGAACTAAGGTAACTGTCCATCAGAATAGAGAGCCTTTTCTGGAATATGGTTTCCAAGACCAAAGCTCTTGAGCTACCTGTGCATAATATTGCATTCTGTTTTGCCCTACCTGTGCTCCGTGGAAACATCACTATTAGTTCTTGGCCACTAAGGCGGCGACTGAACAGGGAGCAGAAACACACAATGAGACAGTGCACTGAACCACTCACAGCTGCGTAAATTCATGTATCTTAAGCTGAGGGCACCAAAGGAAGACTTTTTAAAAAACCTTTCTCTTTTGGGTAGGGATGACTTCTGTCTTCCCATTCTCAGCACCGAGAGTCAACATTTCAACGTTTATGGAAACTGGAACACAGAGCTCTCTTAAATCCTGTTGTTCAAAGTGCAGACTATTTGCAAAGCCAGCCACTACCAATCTTAAACAACATCCCCAATGGTTCTCCTGGAGTGCAAACACATTTAAATGTGTCTATTCACAAGTTTAAAAAAGAATGTAAATATATGCACATACGAATATTGAAATAGCCTTCTGTGAAGCGTTTTAATAAGCGAACCCCTTAGTTCAGACGACAAATGAACCAGAATCAGAAATCAGAAGCGCAGCAGTCATTAGGCATACCTGTGATTCACTGTGGGAAATGTATAGGTTCTAGGAAAGGTGTTTGCATACCACAATTTTATAAATTGGGTTATATTTTTAAAAGGACGGTAGAAGGTATCTATTTTAACTAGCTTTCAGGTGAAATCTCTGGAAGGTGAACAATCATTTTTGTGACGTGAATGCCTGGCATCATTAAATTCACCTTGTAAACAAGGGACATGGCACCATGTGTAGCTTCAAGCAGATGATCCATCTGCTTTTGGTTTCAGGAGTCACTCATTCAGCTTGCATTTTTTTGTGCATTTACCATTCATGTATTCACTGTACAAACATTTCCTGAGCACTCACCATATGCCTGGCTCTGCATTAGATGCTCAAGATCTGGGAGTGAACAGGACAGGCGAAGTGCTTTGCTCTTGCTGTCCTGAAACCGGCACCCTAGTGGAGCGAGATGACCAGTGAAAACAGGGAAGTAAAAATATGCAATACAATTTCAAGTAGATACTCAGGGTGGGCAAAAGTAGGATAACAATATCAATAATACAAACATTAATAAAAATAATACAAGAATAAACTGCTCTGCATACTCACAACTGCAAACCTACTTTTTCCCACCCCTGTCAGTCCTATGAACGTGAATGTAGAAGTCTAAGGGGACAGAAAGCGATGGGCTACAGAGGGCTGGAGTGCAGAATGGGTGCTTCTGCGGATGGGGGAGAACCAGGGAAGTCCTGGTGAAATAAGCAAAACGAGGGAACAAGCCTTAAGAAAGTCTAGAAGCGGGCTGCTCCAGGCAGAGGAAACAGCCAAATGCAAAGGCTTTGAAGCTGAGGCAGCCCTGTGTTTGAACGACAGCAAGAAGGTGTGGCATGCAGGCCTGCACGGGCCAACTGCTCTTAGCACCAGGAGGGGCAAAGGATGCATGACCCTAAGAATCCAGAGAGTTATGCTCACCGCAGAAAGAGATGGTTTATTCAAAGAGATGGACATTGCTTATATCTTCTCTATTACATTGTCCTTCCATTCTTACCTTTCTGCTTCTAGTGACATTCTCTCCCTCTCCCTTCCTTCCTTTCACCTTTCACCTTTCACCCTTCCATAAACATGCAGTGTGTGCCTGTTGCTTTCCAGGCACTGTGCTTAATGATCTGATGGATGCCCTCTGTCTTGGGTGTAGTGAAAGGCATTCTTCCTTTCCCATGCCCCCACCCAACCCCCATCAGATCAAGACTAGAACGTGATGTGTGAGCTTCTCCACTGAAAAGCAGGCTAGTGGGGCAACTTGTGAAATAGGTTGGAATCCCAGCTCTAATACTTACGAATTGAATTATATTGCACAGTGCATGCAATTTTCTCGTGGTCTCAATGTTCTCATCTGTAAAACAGAAATAATAACACATACTTGGAAGGGATGTTTTGATAATCCCTAGCTTTATATATAAACTGGTGATTGACATTATTGCTTTATTATTTCTTGCTTTCTTTCTTCCTGACTGGAGCCTCAAAGTAAAGGAAGGGCATATTCATACTGGCTTAGCATGAGACTGAAATTGCCTGCTGGTTCTCTGTCTCCTCTAGTGTTCCAGAATATTGTACTCATGCTTATAGGATACAACCCGTAGGGCCCAACAACCCGAGATGACCCAGAGAATGGAGGTGCGACGGAAAACTCTTTCTGCCTTGGGAGAGTATGCTAATGGCCCCAATTCTTTACTCTTCCCTGTATTCACACCCTTTCCCATGCAACTCTGAAGTGTTTTTCACCAAACAAACAGACAAAGAAAAAAACAGATTATATTTCTCTACCCCTTAACTTTCAGTCTGGCCAATTGGTGTGCTTCGGCCAACAAAATAAGGGAAGAACCCTCCAGTTCTAAACCTACACCTCAAGGGGGCTGTGTTTATTTCTGCTTGATATCACGTGCAGTTAACCCTGGCGTGAGAATACGGCCAAGGTGGTCCCAGGAAGAGGACGAGGCATACTGGAAGGTGAGCTGAGTTGGCCCAGCCCACCCCCATCTAGACCAGGCAGCCTCAGCAACCCACAGACATACGAGAGGAAATAATTCTTATTTTAAGCCACTTAGTGCTGGGGTCATTCCTAACCTAATATTATTGTGGTGACATATACTGACCTTAACTTAAATCATTTATTACTTCAAATTATCAATTAAATATACTTATTGGACTTCTGTGTTTAATACACCAGGTACTGGGGGGACAGATGTACGCAAACCAGATGGGTATTGTTGTCCTTAGGGAACTGACAGTCTAGGTGAAAGGGAAAGACAAAGAAATGCAACAGATGGAGTTGAAACGGGTGTGTTTCAGAGACAGGATGCAGGGAGTCAGGGCAAGGATTGAGATGATTGACTGACTGCTCCTAGTGGCGGAAAGGAGAATTGCATCTATGTGATGCTTTCATTTCAATGAAGAGTAGGACATAGAAACTCCAGAATTGAGATTTCGGAAGGATCCTCCCCAGAACTTATCTTAGGTAAACTCTCGCTTACAGCTAGGACACTTGAAACTCAGAGAAAGAAAACAAGTTGTCTAAAGTGACTCAATGAATTTGTGGCAGATCTGGGACACGAACCCAGGGCCCTTGCCCCCATCTGACCCAGAACAGGCCTTACAGAGTCTGTATACTTGGAACTGCTATAACATTCCTGACCATAGGTTTTACTCCTAACACCAGTTGAGATTAATCTCCATCATTATCATCATTCATAATTGTAACATGACTCTTTTCTTGCTGAGATTATTCAAGGTGTGATAATAATCAGACCTCATAATTAATGATAGTAATTAATAAATTTCACTTATTGAGCCACCCCTTGAAGCACAGGGCCTATTGCTTTAGGTACGCAAGCACAGTGCAAGCACATGTAATAATTCCCATTTTCCAGACCTGGAAACTGAATTTCCTGGAGATAACGCCTTTGCCCACAGTCACTCAGCTCCAAGCGGCAGAGCAAGGAATGGGGCCCAGATCAAAGGCCTGTGATCCTCCCACTTTTCTCTACAGCCCCAGGGGTGGGATGCTCTATCTCGAACGTCTGGTTCAAAAATGACATCCCTGTCCCCGTCATTCACAATGTTCTCTGCATTGTGATCCAACCATCCCCTGGCTTGGATCCTGCCTCTCTCTTTACATCAGTTACTGAAGGAGGCCCCAGACCTTTGAGAAGGCCTGAGGGAGCCTGGAGCTGCTAAGTGGCAACAAGGAACTGACTCAGCAGGCTCTGGCTATCTTCAGAGTCTGGGGACAGGCACTTCAAAGGGTCGAGAGTCTGATACCTTTGATGAAGAAACCAACAGGAAATTATCAGCCTAGTGCCGACAAGGACAACAACCAGAACGATGAGAAAAAGCCCATGTGGGCCTCATCTTTGTCTGTGCTGGGACCGGCAGGAAGCAGAAGGGACTGTTTAATCCTGACTCCAGAGCAACCTTGAACCCAGGCTTCCTCCCGGGGAAGAAGAAGGTGAAGGAAAGGTGAGGCAAGTTAAGAGAAACACCCAAACTTTTGGCTGCCTCGATGAACTGAATCTTTTAATTCAAGCTGTCAGTGGGTTCTTTTTTCCCCTCTTTTCCTTTTTTAAATCTAAACGATAATCACACAATACTCCACCCAAGTGCTTGATATGGATTTCTAAGACAGATCCTAACATAGTCATAAAAAAATCCCCTCTGAAATGTGCACTTTGTACTGTGTCGATGTGTAGGTGTGTTTAAAATGTCACGAACTGGGATGCCTAACTCTAGTTCCCAGGAATTAATCAGTTAGAAGACTGAAAGGGGGGAATTAACTTGCTTTAACACTTACAAGACTCTCCAACACAGTCATCGAAATAGAACTTGCTGAATAGAAAAAGTATAGTTATCTTTCCAAAAGAACTAGAACTCCTTTTTTTTTCTTTTTTAAACATTTTTCTCCCTCTAAGACTGCCTTGCAAGGAGTTTTTCCCCTGCGGCTCAGCTACAGGTCACAGGTAACCTGGGAATAAAGGTGTAAAAAGATATTCTTTCTGCCTTTTTTGTTACTCTTCCATGATTTTTAGTACATGTATAGATTCGCACAACCATCACCATTGTAGAATATTTGAGAGCATTTTCCCCACCCAACAAAGTTCCCACATGCCTATTTGTAATCAATTCCTGTTAACACCTGTAGCCAGGATAACCACTGATCTGCTTTCTTGTCTGTATCAACTTGCCTTTTCTGGACACTAAAGAAGTGGAATCATACAGTACGTGATTTTGCACCTGGCTTTTTAACACATTATTTTAAGGTTCATTCATCATGGAACATGCATAAGTATTTCTTTTCTTTTTAATGCCAAATACTATTCCATTGCATGGATGTACCGCATTCTGTTCACCCATTCACTGCTTGATAGACATTTGGCTTCTCTCCAGGTTTTGGCTGTTATAAACAAGGTTGCCGTGGACACTTGGGCTCGTGTCTTTGTGTGGGTACACGTTTTCAGTGTTCTGGAGCGGAACCCCAGGCTCCGATTGGCTGGACTGTGCACAGGAAGACTGGCCACTGATGTTCACGGGGCGCATCACGGGTTCCGCACGTGTAATGTCCGTGGAAACCTACCAAGCAATCCAAAGAATAAAACAAGAACAAGAACAACAACAACAACAACAAAAACAAACAAAAAACACAACCAACAAAAACAACCGCTGTCACTGGATGAATTCTGAAAAGATGGCCAGGAAGTAAAGGACGAATCGCGGCCAACGTCAGATCACACAGGCTAGTCCTTGGACCTGCTTCCCCGACCGAATTCATGACCCTTCCTGGTGGGCCGTGAGCGAAGTCCCAACCGTCCCAGATGCTGCACACCGGTGCGCACGTGTATTTAGACTGACCACCGCTTCACGTTCCCTTTACGCCCACGCGGAAAAGAAGAGAAAATCCATACAACAGTAGCCAAGCAAGGACAGAAAGCCAAGTATCTCTGAGGTGGCGTGGGGCCCTCCCTCCGGTGTCACTTCACCTCGAGGGGGAGACGGCGGTCACAGCTCCCCGGCACCACCGCTAGGCTCCGTCAGAGGGAGTGTGGAGACCTTTGGCGGTGGCCTCGGAGGACTCGAGTTTTAGGGCTTAGAGTCGACGGACACGGCCGATGAAAAGACAATGCCAAAGGGGCAGAAAGAGGCAGCTCGGCGCGGTGAGGGAGGGGTCGGTCAGGGGCCAGCCTGCGGGGGTAGAAGGGGCAGGCGCCGCTCCCCACTCACCGTGCTCTCGGGAAAAGGGCACGGCCTCGTCGCCTCGACGGTCCCTCGCACCCGCGTGCACTGCGGAGGTGCGAGGTACGTGGACCTGGTGCCGAGGGGTCGGTCACCTAGGAGGCCTTTGCTTGGGGGCAGTGAAGCACCGGAGCAAGAGAACTGGGACGCTGGAGACGCAGCGCCCCCTCCCCAGCCGCGCAACGCTCAGTTTAAAGACCGCGGTCCCCAAGCGAGTGAGAGGCGCGTCCGCCTGGCGCAGGACGCAGGCTCCGCAGGGTTCGCGGCGCCCCTGGGATCCCGGCGACGCGGGGAAGAGCGCTGGCGCGTCGCGGGGGTGGGGTTGGGGTGGGGTGCGGTGCCCGGATAGCCCCGCCCAGCCGCCGCCCCCACCGCGCGCCCCTCGGCCCCGCCGCGCGAAAACCCGGGAAGTCCTGGGGGCACGCGGACTCACGGGGCGTGGCCCCCAGCCTGAGGCCTGCGCCCCGGCCACCCCCTACTTTCCCCGCGCGCAGTGCGAGGCTTTCTCTTCCTTCTTCGCCTTTTCCGTTAACTCCTTGGTTTTTCTCCCTCCTCCGCTCATCCCTCCGCATCCTCCTCACCGTTCTTCCCGGGCTGGCAACTCCTGCCCCTCCTTCCCCATCCTCATCCCAGACCCTCTATCCCCCGAGATCCCATTTTCGCTTTTAGCACTTGTTTTTCACCTTCGCCCCTCCTCATTTTTCCTTCACCCCACCCTAGAAACTTGTTCTAAGCTGGGGTTCCCCACCAGGTCACGGCTGTTGCCCTCCATGACCGCGGAATGTGCCCTCCCAACTCCGCTCCCCTGACATCTAGCGCCCCGCCCAAACCCCGGCGAGATTCCGAGGCCCCGGCCCCGCCAGCCTCTCCTCCCCGCGCCTCCGCGGGGGCAGGAGGCGGGCCCGGGGCGCCCAGCCTCCAGAGGGTCCTTCTGGTGGGGTAAAGGGGAGGATGGAGGAAGAATACGGGCGCGGCGCCGTCAGGCCCGTTCTCCTGCACAACCTCACTCTCCAGCCTTGCCGGGTGTGCAACTGGGGGGCCTGAGGCAACAAGTGACTCCGCTGGCAGGGGGCCAAGGCACCCTTTCGGGGAACAGTGGTGGCAAGCCCCAGGCCGATCCAGACCAAATGGTTCCCCACACTCGGCTTCGCACGCGAGGCAGCGGAGGCGGGGGTAGCGGAGGAGGAGAACGGAGAGAACAGAGACGTGGCTCTTCCTAAATCCAAAACCTTCCTCTCCAGGTTTCGCCGCCCGCGCCCCAAGCGCAGTTTGCCAGGGACAGGGGACGGAGGCTGGGCGAAAGCGGCCGACGTGGAGGGGTTGACCGAAGGTGGGGTGGCACAATTCCCGACTGCCTCCCCCACTTGGCCGATGCTTTCCCCCATCCCACCATCCAGGCCTCCCGGGCAAGAGCCCAGCCTGGCCAGCTGGAGCGGATTTGGGCAAAGGAGGAAAAGGGGCTCCCACCCCCTCCCCAGCTTCCCTCCGCCGCCCTCCCTGATTGGCTGTGCGTCCCTGGAGCCCAACTTCAGTCGCTCCAGACTCCGTCTCAGCCCCAAAGGAGCCGGAGTGCAACGACACCGGGCGGGAGGGGCGGCCACGAATCCCGGGGTTGGCATCTCTGGGGCCCCTAGGGGGAGGGGCGCGGACGGGGTCGGGCCCCCGCAGCCTCCGCGAGGCCCAGCTCACCGCGTCTCACCGCCTCGGCTCCTCTCCGCCCCCCGCCCTTTCCTTTCCTCCCAGCGGCGGCCTCCCTCCTCCTCCGTCCCCCCACCCCCACCCCGCCCGCCACCTCCCCCTGGTTTCTCATTCCTGCCACTAGCGCGCTCCGCGGCTCATTCCGCGGCCGCCGCCAGCCGAGGGGAGAGTCGCTCGCAGATGCCGCGGGGGCCGCTCTCGGCAGCCGCGGACTTGTGAATGGGACCCGGACTGGGACCGGGGCTGACACCGCTGCGCTCGCCCAGTGCTAGGGACCTACGGCCGGAGCTCGCGCCCACCCTCCAGGACCCCAGGTGAGGCGCGCCGCTGTGCCTTTTTCTTGCTTCTTGCCGGAGGGGTGTGTGTGTGTGTGTGGGGGGGGGTGCTCTGGATGAGAATGTGTTGGGGATGAGGTCTGACTAGAGAAGGTTTCACTAACGCCAAGGAAATGGGGGGGGGCGGAGATAAGTGAAGATTTGTTTAAAAATAAAAAAAAGGGAGAAGGGAACCAGCTGTGGGCGCGGACAGCGCAGGGGGCACAAGCGCCAGATGTGCGCTCCAACCTCTCTCCCCTGCTCCGGCCTCCTCTGAACTCTGCGCGGAGGCCGCGGGAGAGAGGGTTTGCCCCTAGCTCGGGCAAGGAGCTGCAGAGCTTCGCCCCGGACCCGCCGACTGCCCCCGGTCAGGTCCCTGGGGAAAGTCGCCCACCAGCAGTGCCCGCCCGCGCTGCGCCTCTTTCCGAAAGCGGCGACCAGACCCTACTCCGCAGGGCTCCTACCCCTTTCCCCTGATCCCTGCTGATCGCTCCCGAAGGCTCAGCCCTCCATTCCAGACTGCCGGGGAGGCCCCGGAAACCCGAAGGAACCCAGCTCGCGTCGGCGTTCCCCCGCACTTTAATAGCTTGGGTTTGGGTCCGCGGACTGCGGCTCCGGCTGCCGACTGCGGCGCGCGCTCTAGCCTTCAAGCCGGAGTCTCTTGGGGAGCTCCGGGGCCGTTCACCAGCTCCCGCCAGCCCAATGGGCGGTCTGTGAGCGGTTCACACTCGGACTCTGGCTTGGGGTTTGCGAATCCTGCCAGGGTCAACGTTAAGTTTGCAAACCAAGCCTTTCCCGAAGCCTGCGCCTCCTTCCGGAGCGCCCCAAGCCTCTCCAGCCCGCTCGGCTTCCCTCCCTCGGCTTTGTCGGAGAACTGGGGCCCGAGGGTGGGCACCGCGCAGTAGCCGGCAGGCTGGGCAGGGCGGCTAGGAGAGCGCCCCACCGTCCCTCCGCCCCTCCACCCGGCGGAGCTGGAGGAGAGCCCGCCTGGCGCTATGAAGGAAAGAGTCCCCGGGGAAAGTAGGGTCCGGGAGGCCCCTGAGTCGCTTCTCCTTGTCCCTTTCTTGCCAAGGCCCTGCTATCGCCGGGGCGTGAGGGGCGCCGCACGCCTCCCGTTCCCGGGTGAAAGGTTTTCTAGATGCTGGAGAAAGCCCTGTTGCTTTTGCTGATAATGCAGCAGGAATTTCACGGGCCATTGCACTGCTGTTAAGAAATTGCATCTTTTAATTATTTAATAATGCCATCCCTGCTTGATGACGGGGCATCCCCGAGGGGTGGGGGGTGGAGGGTGGTTCTGAAACCCTGCCGCAGGAGGGAATGAGTGTGGATCTGCCTGGAGTCTGCCTTCCCGTTTCCCCCCGAGGAATCTTGTTCGGGTGGCTCTGAAATCTCCCCTTGTTTTCCTTTCCCGATCATTCCTATTGGTTTCAAATGAGGCAGGGAGTAAGTTTTCAGTTTAATCACAGAGAAGCCAGGATAATTAATCTGGCAAGAGGCTGGATCAATTGCTTTATCACTTACGCTTGCAGCGGGCGTCGGTGGTGTTGCGCGGTGTCTGGATCCTCCGGGGATGGGGGTGAGGACTGTTCCTTGGAGCGAGGACCTGCCAGCCTCGCATCAGCACCTGGGCCGGGCTGGGTCTTGAGTGCTAGGAAAGGAGAAGAGAATGGGGCTGACCTTCATTGCATTAATCCTGGGATTATTTTCCCTACAAATACCACAGAGGCATCAGAACCCACACGTAGCCACTGCCCAACCCCAGCTGCAGGGGGCCTGGCCTTCCTTCAGTAGAACAAAGGAATAAAAGTTGTGAAACAAAGGGCCAGAGTTGTGGCCAGTACCAGAGGGACCCCGAGCTCCTGGTCACTGAAGTTTATTAGTGGTGAGATCCCACGTGAAGTTTGGAGTTGGCCGGTGGGCCCTGGAATTCAGACCTCCGAAACCCTGCGTCGCACAAAGGAATGTGAGGAGTTTTCCAGTGTAGACCAGGGAAAGGCATCTGGGAGGCAGGGGAACTTTGCTGGAGTGAGAATTATCTTACACCGTGCTTTGGAAACATTGCAAATGCATGCATCAAACATGTCTGGCAGCCACACTTTATTATTAATAGTTATTTCTATCACTATTTACATTGTTATTTTAGAGCCCGCATAAGTTGGCCATTTTCTTACATTGCTGGAAAAAAGAAATCGCCCCTACCCTCCCCATCCAGGAGAGGAAAGGAGATGCACTGGGAGGACAGATAGAAGAGTCTGCTGAGGCCCAGACATGTACATTTACTCAGATGGGGCTTCTTGCTGACTGGAAAAATAGGCTTTTAAAACAGTTTGAATTGAAGTAGTGGACCATCTTGATAGCACTTCAGAACTTCCCTTATGTTCAACATTCTTATCAGAACGCCAGACAGTAAAATTACTAGAAACCTAAATTCTATTTTCAATTAAGATGCAATCTTGTGTTTAAAAAAAGTTATGGCTCCTATTTTTATTCTATGACCCAGAATTCATATTTTCTCCGTGCGGTGGTGGCTGTGGACATGTACGTTTAATTGTTTATTTGTGCGAGGAGGCGGGGCAGGGGTGCAGAGATGCGCCCTGATTTGGGGGAATTCAGATCCGTGTCATGCCCCTCGAATGCTCTTGTCTTCATACGTTGTGGATTTCCTTCCACTCTGCATGGCAGGGCTGCTTTGTAAGGATCCTGGTTTGGGGGCCCTGGGATGGGGAACGCGGTGACGCAGACCTCAGGTCTGCATTTACGGTGCCAGCACGTAGTGTGTCTCCCAACCGTGCCCGTGACCGTCTGTGACGTGGGATGCTGACAGTTGACGTAAACGTTGATATTCAAATCTGTGTTCAGAGCTGTCTAAACAGATCTGCAGATCTGACTTCAGTCTTCCTTCGCTTTCCATCCACGGACGGGGGCGGGCAGATATAGGTTTACAGTTGGTCTCCTGAGAAACAGACATGTGGGTTATGACGGTAATGGTAGCCTTATTAACGGTGTTGTGCATGTTTGTGACTGGCAGCCTACTTTGGCCCACCCCTGTATGTAGACAGATGTTTGAGAAGCATAATCATTTATTTTCAATATTGACTTTTCCACTTGGATCATAGGCATACTTAATAAATAATAATAATAGAAGAACAGTGGCTTATAGAGTTTGAAAGTACTGTAGGCAGCAAACCTTTTTTTTTTAGTTGTCAAGTTTGCAGAATGACTGGATTCCTAGGCTTCTTTCCCTAGAAAACCTGAGCAGTGTGTAAACGCTCCAAGCCAATGAATGATTGGAGGGATTGAAATGTGTTTGGGATGTTTTCCCTCCTTATGAAACTGGTTATTGTTTCATAGGAAGTTGCCTAATTTGTCAAAAAGCCTCACTCTAGATTTACCAAGCGTTGTGAGTTGCCGGCCTTTCCAAGGCAAAGTTATTGCCTCTGAAATGCATACAGATCGTTGGTCTCTATAAATGTGTGGTTTAATTGACTGGAGGAAGAACATCAACAGGTCTGTTAAAAAGGAAAAAAAAAACAGCTGGAGAAAGTTGGACAAGTTCTGGTGCACCAGTCAGAGAAAGAATCAGCCATTCCGTCCGGATTACTGTGAGAGCCATCCACAGCCTCCTCAATGGTCAGGAAGGACTAAAGAAAACACTCGAGGAGCATAATTAGACATCTTTCTGCTATAATTTTACTCTGACATTGAGAGCCTTGTGCGGCTCTGGAAATGCGCTCCTGCGCGGAAGATTGCACTTCTGGCCACTAGAGGGCAATGGCGCCCTTCTCCAACCTCCTGCTTGGGGCCCATCTGCTTTTGAGGGCACCATGAAAAGCCGCTTTGTTACCACCGGCCTTGTCGGGCCCTCTCAGGAGAGACCGAATTCAATCTAGTTGTGGTTCAGGCTACTGCTCGAGCAGTTTGTCAGGATTAACATCTTTCTAGTCGGTGGGTCCCGTTACCTTCGGCCGCTGCTTCCTACCTTGGAGTTCACTGGAAAGTTGCAAAATCTTGTTAACTTGAGATGGAGCAGAAGATGGGTGGGGGCTGGGCTGTGTGATAAACAAGGTCAGCTCTCATTGAGGCAGGCATCTGGGAGGGTTTTCTGGCTGTTGCTGGTGTGTGTGCACGCGCGTGCTAGAAGGAGCGTCATTTCAGACTTTGAAGGGAAGAGAATGGATAAAGAAGAGACATATTAGTGACATTGCTGTGGTATCATTGTCTGCATTTTCAAGAGGTTTTGAAGACATCTGAAATCCATTTCTAATTTGCAAAAAAGAGTTAACAGTTTGCTCTCTTGGGTAAACACTTTGGGGTATGGCGTTTTAATGTAACAGTAAATGATTTCCCATTATCTTTAAACCATTCTTGACACTGGAATACAAAATGTAACTTGAGCAGAGAATAAAATTTAATTCAAGACGGGTCCTCGTGCACTGGAGTTTAATCATTTGACTTTTTTTTCCCCTCCTCAGTGATATGGAAATTACTGCTTATGATTAAATTGCATAGTTCAGGCGGCACAAATTTATATTTGTTACTGTTTGATAGTGTCGTTATGAAAGTTCAGAAGAAGCATGAAAAAAACTGTATTATAATTAAGGGGAAAGCTCTATTTTAAAAATAAGTACTGTCCTAAGTGGATTCTTATGTCTTTTTTTCCCAACCGAGTGCAGTTGCCTCCCCCACGAGTCAGCAGAGCTGTCCTTGCAGCCCTTAGTGTGCAGGCACGCCCAGGTGGTTGGTGAAGAAGGAATCAATGTGAATGGATTAAGGGAGGGAGTATTCAGTAACTCAGGGGAAATTAAGATGGAGCATTTCGTAGACCAGTGCTCACTTACCACCGGACTGTTCGTTTCACTTTAATTTTTTTCATTGTTCTGTGGTATAATTGGGCACCGTCAGCTGCACAGTTTGGAATTCTTATGGAGATAAAGCACTGTTCTCAGAGCCTCTGAGACCAGGGTTCTGCTCAGGCAGAGCACCTGGCGCGCTGGGGACGCTCTGTGAGATGGGTGTGAGAGAGAAGAGAGCGGAGGAGGAAAGTGGGGGGTGGAGGAGTGAGACCTAGTGGTGATGCTGTTTCCCATGGCAGGTCACATACTGGTCTCTCCTGCTCTGTCTGTCCATCTCAATGAGACCATGTGAGATGCTGGATCCAGAAAGTTCACGTAAACAGCTTCACAGGCCCCCGGTGGCGGTGGCCAGGGTTGTCTTCTGTTGCCTCCTGGCCCTGGGCACTCCTCAAGGGGTGTTGTGAACAAGCCCTGCCCTTCTCTCCATTTTTCCTCGCTGTTGCAGGTGGAGAAAAGTCTTCAGTCACTCCGTCCACTGTCTCCCTTATTTGTCAAAAATCCTCCCGGCATGGTCCTTTGCCCTGGCATGGTATCGCAAGTTAAGGTGACGTCTCTACTTTCCTTAAAGATGATGGCTTCAGGCTCGGCTTCTTCCCTGATGTGAGGACCACCTCACATAGCGACAGGAGTGGTCGAAGCTCCGCCTTGATTTCCGTTTAAGACGCATGGAGATCTCTCTCCAGCCTTCATTAGGCTCTGCCAGGAGAGCAGACAGAGAGAAGGGAGCGCAGCATGCCTGTCGCGGAGGTGCGGATGCAGCGCAGACACACCAGACCTGATCCCTGCGCGCCACCCCACCACACGCCCGTGGGAACGTGACTCCCGCCATCCCATCCCCCGGGCTCAGGCCTATTCCCATCATCCCCCAGGCCTGGACCAGCTATTCAGACCCGGAGGCAGCAATGCCTGATGGCAGAGCCAGGGTTAGGGTGAGGATAGTGAGACCCACATGTGCAAGTGCAGAGTTCGATCCTGGCTTTCTTTAAAGTGTTGACATTTTACTCCTCCTGGGTTTTCTCCCACTCAGCATGATCTTCAAAATACAGCATTACAATGTTATTCATCTTGATTACCGAGGTTTATTTCTTTTCTTTTCTTTCTTTTTTTGGGGGGTATCTCCTTATATTTTGTGTTTCCTCGGCTCCCCTGGTTCCAGCCCTGCCTGGCATTTTGATCCTTCTCAACCCCAGCCCCACTACGAAGTGTATGACCGAGAATAAGCAACATAACTTCTCTCAGACTGAGTGCCTCGCCTGAAAAAATGAAGCTAATAATAATGCCTACATGCTAGGACTGTTGTAAAGACGGCAGGAGAAGTGAGCGCGGTGCCTGGTTCATGATAAGCACCCAATAAACGCTCAGGCCTCCGGGGTTATGTTTTATAGCCCAGCGCCGGCCAGTCGTGGTTCTTACAGAGAATGATTAGGCTGGAATCCTGCATGAGCGTTTGCTTTTAGATGGAGGCTTCTTCCAATTAGGATGAATGGTTTATTAGTGCCTGCCCTTTTAAAAATTATTTCATAAGTTTAAGTGATCCATCCCTCTTCCATTTAAAATATTCAAGAGGCAGTTGAGGTTTTAGAGATAATTATGGCTTTTGAAAAGGGCCAGGTCCCTACCTTTGCATTTCCTCTCTGCCCACCCATGTTCCATGTGGGTTTCCATGATACGCCGCCTGGAAGCACTGTCTTACTGGGAAAGTTTGCTGAGCGAGTGATGACATATTCATCACAAGGTTTGCTTTCATTGAAAAGGGACTCATTACCATTCCAGACCAGCTTAAATGATAATTAGTCTCTCGATAGATCATCATCATTTCAAGTCTATTCCTGTTTGTTTTTCAGGTACATGTAGTTTTGGATTTTAAGGGGGTTGAGCGATGAGTTTTGGCTCCTGAAGATACTTCAGTGGGAGGAGTAAGGGCTTGCCTTGTCCATGGTCGTCCTCAGGCCCCCGCAGAACAGCACTGCAATTTGGCAATGTTGAAAATAATGGCAACCCTTAGTGCCATGCAGCCCTCAGTGGTTTCCCAACTGTTTTCACACCCTTACATCACAGTCAGGCTGGGCTGTCTAAGGCTCTTGGACCTTCTGGGTTGTCCTGCTGTGTCCCATCTGCAGCGGTCCTGTGTCCTCTGAGCACACTTAGTAGTGACAGGAAATATCTGCCTGTGTTTGTCTGGAAAAAGGGAGAGGAGAGAGTTGGCTTTCTGAGATGCTGCTCTGTGCTGGGTGCTGTGCCTGACCCCTCATTTATCCTGTGCCATCACCCAATGATAAAGGAGCTGTCCTCTCTGTTTTACGAATGGGGACACTGATGCTGGTCTAAGCTCATGAGGCTGGAGGAAGGAGAGCAGGGTGCCCACGCCTGTGACTCCACCCATTTTCTCCTAAGTGTCATGCATGTCGCAAGCCCAGGGTTTCCCAGTTTTCTGGAGAAGAGCAGCCAGTCAAAGAGCTGGGCGACTGCTCCGCCCTGAGCCCCTGCGAGGTCCTGGATCTCGTCTACAAAGGGAGTTTCCGGGATCTCTGGTCAACAGGTTTCCTGTTTGCCAGTCATCCCACTGCATCTTTAATGTCCTGAGGACAGCCTGCGGACTTCCCCTCAGGGAACCCAGGACACTCACTAGAGGTTGAACTCTGTTCATTAAACTCCCCATTGAAGCAGGAGCTGACAGACCCCTCTTTTGTAACTTTCTCTTACTCGTTGCCCTCTGTCACTGCTCCCCATCACTTTTTCCGATGCACAAGTACTTGAAAACTGGTGTCAGGTTAGAGTTAAAGCCCAGCATTTGTGGAGCACTGAGCTAGTCTCAGGCACTGTGCTGAGAACATTTTGTGTCACCTGGACTTATTCACAGTGACCCTGTGAGCTGTAAGATTCTTGCTAGCATCTTACAGAGGGTAGACCAAAAAAAAAAAAAACAAAAACAAAAAAACAACAACCAAACATTTCCAGGTTCCCACAGCAAAACTGGGATTCCAAGTCAGGCGTCTGGAACCAAACTTGACCCGGTGACGCCCCAGCATTCAATGCGTCAGCTAAGCCAATGAGCTATCCTTCTAGACCTCTCACCATCCTCATCTCTCCTGTCTGCTTCCACTCTGTTTTGTCACTGTCCCCTTTAACATGTGGCTTTTTAAGTCAGGCTCCCTTTGCAGACAATAACCACTGCATGGCGGTTGTGCACACTCCTTCCTGTAACAAGGGCTATGTGTTCTACATGGCCAGGTAGGATTCTTGGGAATCGGGGATCTGAAGTCGTTAACTGAAATGATGAGCTATTCCGGTCAGCCTTCATTTAGACGTGAGGCTCCAGGGAAGCAGAACGATGACAGCCTGCCTACAACCACGTGACAATTTAGGGGCAGATGGAACGAGAATGGGACAGTCTTGGCTCTTAGCTCAGTCTCTGACCAACCACTATGTACGTGCAAAAGGTGTGTGTTTGTTTTAGAGGGCATATACCCGTGGGCTGATTTTTACTGGAATGAATCATTAGCTCTAGTGTGTGTGCGCGTGTATGTGTGTAAAGGTGTGTCCCATGTGTCAGGAGCAGTTACATCCTGAGACCTGAATGGGAGATTTTGCATGAGTCTCTATTTGGAACAAATGGTCAGCAAATCCAGTGTCGTTTGATATACCATTTGATAATATTTTGCAGAGGGTTCCATTAAACCCTGGTCTTCAGCTCTGTCCTCCTTAATAGTTACCCACCCTTGACACCTCCATTCCGGGTTCTGTTGGTAATGGTGTAAGAGTCGTGTCCTCAGCTGGCCATCCCCCAGTGTCCACAGGGTCTTTGGGCTGGTTTGAAACTCAGTTTCAGACCCCTTTCTTTGTTGTCTGCTTTAATGAAGGGCCCTGTGCTGGGCACATGGAATGGTCAGGTCACAGGGCTTGCCCTCGGGAAGCTGACCGTATTGACAGTACAGAACATACCAGGTCTGACTGTGAGACTTAAGGCTGCCCACAGGAAGTGAGCTGAGGGAGGTGTAAAAAAGTGGGGCCACGGGAAGGACGAGTCCCATCCAGTCCGGTGGCCAAGGACACTTTGGGGAAGGAATGACAGAATCGCACTACCACATGGTAAGTAGGGACCCTAGAGGCCACCCACACCCATGCATCATGCATCCTGTTGCTCCGGTTGTGGCTGCTGCGTGCTGCGGATGGCTGGAGCGTCGCTAACCACCGAGGCATGGGGAACTTCAACGATTAGAAACGCTTGCTTGGACTGAGCCGAAGCCTGTCTCCCCAAAGGTCGGCGTAGTCTTTGATACAAGCCTCTGATGTCGTGCAGAATGGAGGTAATTCTTCCTCCACAGCACCATTCCTCAGTGTTTAAGCTTTCTGGTCTTAACACCTCTAGAATGAACACCCCATTTATTTTCTGCTCCAGCCCTCCTCGAAAGGACTGCAGACAGAAATCCAGTCGGCTAGACTCGAGACTATCAACTCCCTTCTACACACGTCTTTTATTGCCGCCCCAGGCTACATTACATTAGCTTTTATTGCCAGCCACATCACCCAGAGGACTTATGCTCCACATTTTATTTGTTTATTTGTTTTTCCTTATGTGCTGCTGCTAAGTCACATTTCCCCACCTGTCCCTGTGCACATAAGACATGAGGAGGCACCTTCAGTGGCTCCGAAGCCTGGTCCGCCCCTCTCCAGCCGTGTGGCCCACTTCTTTTCTCTTCAGTTTCCCTGTAATGCCGAGTCTGCCTTGCAGGGTGGCTCTGATATTAAACGACACTGATGCATAAAAATGCTTAAAAGTGCATTTGGCTGTCACTATCATCTCTGTTGTATATCCTACCGCTGGGTTCAGTCCGTTGACCTGGTCTCCCAAAGCATTTTTAAGTCTGTTATCTAGAATACGTGTCATAACTCCCATTCTTGGTACACTCGATCACCAACCTCGCGTGGTAAAAACAAAAGAAAGTCACACCCAGAACCAGAATATCTGCGTGGAATCGGGCAGGATCCGGCTCGGGCACACCAGACACACCTCTCTGTGGGATCCCACGCTCTGGAACATGGTGTTCTGTGTGGAACACTGGTGGTGCGTGTTTGTCATTCTGTTGTCACTTGTTTGTTCGGCTGCAGAGTGTAGGAACCCCTCCCCATGTTGGGAGACGCCCCCACAGGAAGATTCTCTGTAGAAAGAAGAGCCCACCTTCTGCTCAGCCGGCTGGTAGGGCTAGAGATCTGCTTCTGTCCTCTCCTGGAAGCTGAACACCAACTCGGCACCACCTTTCCAGGGTGTTTTAACTTGGATTAGCTCCTAACACTCACGGGCGCACCTGGCTCTGTGGCAAGGCCTGGTGTGTGGTTCTGACGGCCCGGCGCCTCGCTCTCCTGCTTCTCCAGTCTTCCTGTGAGAACTGTGCTGCCTGTTTCCGTTGCTTTGAACTAGGAAACCCAAAAGACCTCAATCCCCAGCGTATACTTGTAAGACTGTTCTGAGAAACCCCACCCACTGCGATGCTGTGTGGCTATGTCCCTTCGAGCTCCTCTCGAGTGCTGAATGGAGTGATGACAGTCAGATAGTGGGATGTTGGGGTGTGAGCTAAAGCAGAGGGGAGCCCTCATAAAACACTAATGAGTCTAGTTGGGGCTGAGCAAGAATTGGGCTGGATATAGGACCCCAGCTGAAGCCTAGTGCTGCAGCTCAGTAGAGGAAGTGGGTTTCCATGGTCAGCCAAGGCAGATGACATAGCAGCGAGGTGAGTGATGGGCGAATGGTTTCTTGGAAGGCACAGGGCAGGTTGTGTGGGAAAGGGGCCCAGGGATACTGGCTGCGAAGACAATGCAAAATTCCAAAAAATGTCCAGAGCAAGCTAAGGCCGGATGCAGGGACAAGAGTCCAAATTGGATCCTGGTCCAGGGTAACCAACTGGAAAGGAGTATTCGGAGCCAAACATCCTGGAGAAGCCAGGTTGGCATACATAGGAGCTCTCCAGGCATTGATGAAAGATGCCTCCCTAAGAATGGGCAGATGGCCCCTAGTCACAACCCAGTGTTTGGAGGGGACAGCTTCCAGTCCCTGGCAGCGTGGCCTCTGGGTTGGCCCAAGGACAGGGTGACCAGGTGAACGCTGGCAGTGCTGATAGCTGGGCGAGCTGGGGCAGCAACACAGACAGGGACAGGCCCTTTCTGCAGTGGGTCCCCTATCGTCCCAGGACAGGGAAAGGCCTTCTCTGCAGTGGCTTCCTAGGACAGCTTTACTGACCATGTGTGAAAGGAAGCAGCCCCACCCTTCCAGTGAGGGAAGACTTTGGGGGAAGCTCAAGGTTTCAGAACTTCTGAGACTCAGAAGTCTGTGTAAGCAGCAGGTAGTGGAACCGTAGAATGGCTTTGATTTTGTGGTCGATGGAGCCTCTTCCACAGACCCCACTCAGTAATCATCCAGTGGCCCTGAACTCTTGGAGCCATGCGTTACAATTTCCACGTGATGCTCTCCAGTGGGTCACAGTGGACACAAATCCAGACCACAAGCCAAGGATGACCACCCAAATGTGGGTGAGGCAGGCTGAGCAGCTGGATCGGTAGTTACCTACTTTCCATTGTCTGCTTATTAAAGCATGCATATTTAAGGGTTTTAAATATTTAACAACATATTTAAAGGTTCTATAAAATATTTCATCAACAGTATCAGCAAGACCATATTTAAATTCCAAACCCAAATTGAAAATCAGGGTTCATTTATGCAAACAATCGCAGTCCACAGCACTTTGCCCTAAAATATCTCAGCAGTCACGGAGGTCGCTCTTGAACTGCCTCTCTCCAGTCTGTGCTTTTTGTATAGACACAGCTGTAATATAATATCATTTTCCCTTGTACTGTTATTCTTGGAACCTAAGAAGCACTCTATCAATGAACTGTCACTATTAGTATTATTATCTTAGAGGAAAAAATTGCAATTTAGCAGTTAGAGCTGGGCACATGCGCCTTCAAAGTAATGCATTGGTGATTCTTGTGTTTTATTCATCGCTGTTCCCACTGCAAATATCGCCGAGAATCTTCAACTTCAGCAAATCTCAGCCATGCATTTGGGAGCATTCGTTAGGAGACTAATGCAGCCAGAGGGACAGATCCCGGGGAATCTCTTCAGCGGCCTGCCCCCCGTCAACCCCACTCCCGCCGTGCCCTGCATGGCAAGCCAGAGAGAGGCATACCTTGTGATCCTTCCTTAGTAGGTGCATAACTTCTGTCTCATTGCTCACACAAGGAGAAAGATCACCTGTCAGCAAGTCTGTGGCCAATTGCTGACAAATTTTCCTTAATAGGCTGCCCTGTGGTTCCCTCCCTCTAGGCAGACCAGCCTGACGCTGCTGATAAATAGCCATGTGGCCTTGGGCAAACCAATTAACCTCAGTTTCCTCATCTGTAAAGTGGCCTTTTGGGTCCTTTCCAGCTCTCAAATGGTCTGGCTCTCAGGTCTGCTTCCACAAATCACTTGGCTTGGTGCTTTCTGCCCATCCCATCTCAGCACTCCAGAGATGAATGCAGACAAAATCACCGGTACGTGAATGTCACGGATTTGGTCTTCCCAAACAGAATGTGCTGCATGGGATGCTGAGCAAAATATGCCTGCAGGGTGGTAAGGTTGTGACTTTGTGGAGCATGCTGAATGCCAAATTCAGGGCTTTGAACTTCATTCCCGAGGTCCTAGGCAGCCTTCGCAGAGCTTGGACAGGGGGTTGATGTGCTCAATACTTAATCAAATGATTGCCGGATCAGCGTGGAGAAGAACTGATAGAAAGGGGCAGGGACTTTGAACAGGGAAACTGGCAGGGAGGGCAGAGCTGCTGCAGCTGGGACGAGGGCGGTATCATTACTGTAATAGTTTGTGTGTACTGAGCATTTATTGCACAATGTGCACACACCGAGCTCGGCACTTCCCACAGATTATCTCAGTTCATCCCTACCACCTCAGTGAGGTAGAAGCTGCATAATTATCCCCATTTACGGAACGTGCAAACCAAGATTCAGGGTAAACAGCCTTCCCTGGCGTCGCACAGTTAACAAAGGGACCAGTGGGGATTTGAACAGACTCTGTTCTTCAGTGCTGTGCATGGGGAGACAGATTTAAGAGGCTTTGAGGGGCAGGGTCATGCAATGTGCCAATGATCGTGGAAGAGGAAATGGGGGTGGGTGTCTTGTGAAGGGTATGGAGTGCCCAGGGTTGAGCTTTCCAGAGGCCATCTCCTTGCCCAGAACTAGGAGCCCCCAAATCATATGGATGGACAGTTGCAAAGGATTTGAACTCAGGCCCTGAAAGATCCAGAAAGCTCTGCATCCAAGCTTAATGGGCTTCAGCTGTCTCTTCACCTAGGAGGATGTAAAGATGACATAGTCTTCTGTTTCCCCTTGCCTATTTTAAAATTTAAAACCTAAGTTTCAGAAAGATACCTTAGGCAAAAAAGAAGATGTGTTTCCAAGATCCACGTTCTTCCTTGAAATTTTGGTTCCTATCCTGCCCTGGCATAGAGGAATTGAAGATGTCACCACGAGTGTCACATCAGAACATTATGTTGCACCCTGGGTGCAACAGTGGATTCCCAGGGGGTGTTGGGAGAAGACCTGTAAACTCAGTCTTCATCTGTCAGTGGGCACCGCCTCCTTGTACAGCACCATGGCCTTGCACGACGTATATAAACGGTGGAAGGGGAGTCACATTGCAGCTGTGATGCATATGAGTAAGGACCTGGGGTTCTGAGATATAAGAGAACCGTCTACCCTGGATTTTAAGAGGACCTTAGGAGGATCACATTTGTCACCTGAAGCTAGGACTTCAAAGCAAATGTAATTGCGAACACCAGCCTGGCAAGGTCTCGTCCAAGGAGACAAAGGCCACGAGGCCTCTGTGCTTTGTGCTTCTCTCTCCGCTCCAAGGTTCCTGGAGCATCTTCATCTGCACAGCACTCGGTCCGTCCTTCTGTCCATCCCTTTGTTGTCAGCCGGCCCACGGGGGGGCAAGCAGGAACTGGCTTCCCTTGTCTGGGTCAGGTTTCCTCTTTCGTAGGCGAGGGTTAGCGTGGAAACTTGTGTTCCCACGGGAGAGATCTGGAAGAACGGCTAAGCAGCGCTGTTTAAGAAGTCTGAAAAGAAGTTCTGATCACCCTGCTTGACCCAGAGAATACGTGTATTATTCTCCTCGCAACATCTCCCCTGGTGTTCCGGTTTTTATTTGGACAATAAAAACAAAATTGACGGCAGGCTCTGGGAAACTCAGAACTTAAGTCGAAGTTCTGGCAAAGAGCCTCCCTAACCTGTCTCCTGACTCATTTAAATTAACAGTTGCAAAAACAAAGCAAGCGAGGAAAGCTTTGTGGGTAGGAATGTGAATTGATTAAACTCATGGAAATCGTATCACCCTTCAAGGATTGCTTATCTTTGCTTAATGTTGAAAATATTGATGCTATCTCTGGTATTGTTTCCCTTGTTTTCACATTTGCATGGGAAACTATTCAATTAGCTTTTTTTTTTTTCTGAAGATGGTTTCCTTCTGTGGAGTGTACCAGCTCCGCCCACTGAGCAGGCCTGCCCGCTGAACAGCAGGGCTGACTGACTGGGATGAACAGCGGAGCTACTGGGGACACAGTACCTTTACCTGCTCTCTTGTTCCTCCTGCCCGGGCCTGGCGGGGTTTGCTGTGGGAGAGCATGCAGGAGGCCACTCCTCTGCGAGGAACTGTGCCAATGCAGCTTTAATTTTCATACCGAATTGAACAAGAAATGAGTTTGTGGGAAACAATCATGTGTAGTGCCGAGGTGCTGGACTGGATCATTACTGAGATGTGACTGCTGCTCCGTGAGGTGACCTTGTGCTGTGGGGATGTGTAGATGGAGGTCATCCAGGCTGCCGGACCCGGACCCCCGCCCTCACACCCCCACCCCCAAGAGCTCCCAGGGGCCGCTCCTGGCAGCAGCTCGCCCCAGCTGGGCACAGTCCCCCGTGTCCTGCTGCATCTGGCTCAGCCTCTGCCTCATTCCCTGTGCCCTGCTGGAACCCTTACAAAACCAAACCAAATAAAAAGAACTTTATGTTTATTTCATTCTCTATGAAATTTACGCTTTACATCAAACAAAAAATACAGTGTCCACTGGGTCTGTGAAGCTGGGCCTGTAAGTCCAGCGTGGTTTGGGGAAGAACTAGGAAGACCTTCCTCATTGCAGGGAATATGAACACGGTGGTTTTAACCCTATAGTTATCTGTGAGGCCAGAATTCTTCCGGCCTCATGTTTCATAGGTTAACTCTGGAATGCATTTCCCCAAACACTCAACAATTCTTACAAGACCCAGCATACCACTATACATTGAGTTTCCAAAGCCATCTCAGGTTTCTCCTCATCTTTCAGCTCCACCCCCACTTTTAAGCTAATGGGACACAAAGTGATTTAAACCCTGTCTCTCCCCAATGCTCTGTTGTGCCTTCACAACAATAATACTAAACATACATGCCCTTCCTCACTGACCTTGGCATGTGCCTCAAGTTCATTGCCTCCTTCAGTTCTGATGACAGACAGGGAGAGGCTGACCAGAGTGTGGAGCAGACTGACAGCTCAAGTCATACATGGGTTCAGACTCCCAGGGTTCAGATCCCACTGCCGCCCCGTTTCAGCTGTGTGGCCAGCTTTTATGCTTCTGTTTCCTCATTTGCCCGCTGGGACCTACAAAGATCCAAGTGAATCCTTAGCGAGTTAGAGGTATATTATCAGTATCATTTCTGTTCTGCACCGAGGAAATGGAGGTGCAGTGAGCTTACACATCTTACTCTGGGTTATACAGCTAGTGGGTGACAGTGTGGAATTCATATCCAAGTTCAAGGACTCCAATCCCATTTGTTCCTTTTCATTCCCTCTACGAAAATGTACTAAGCCGTTGTTTCTTCCACACCAAACCCTCACCTGGATGTGGTGGAGAATAGCTTTCCATTGCTTATGAAGCTTTCCTGCTTCACTTTTAAAGAAACTGACATAAATAATGCTCTCGTGCTCAGCATGAGTTATATTTGCATAGCTCTGAGGATGTTAAGAACTCAATTTTCTCCACCAAATCCTTTGTTTTTGAGCTTCTGTATGGTTATAATTGAAGTTTCAGCACGATAGCTCTGTAAGCCAGTGCTGTTCAGTAGACATATTATATAACAGGAGCCATGTATGTGAGCCACACATGTAATTTAAAATATTCCAGTAGTCCAATTAGAAATGAAAAAGGAATTAGGGGACATTGATTGTGGTCATGCAGCTTCCATTAAAACTGGATTTTCTCCCTTGAGAGGAGGTGTCTGCTCTAGTGGAAGGGTGTGGAAGTGTTCTCCCCGAGAGTGTTAAACATAGGGACGTCCATCCATCCGCCTTGCATATCACCAGGAAGTGCCTTTCCCATTCGCCACCCCCCCGGTTGCCCTCTCCCTGAAACTTCCTTGAAGTCCCGTCTCTTAGTTGTTCTGAAGGTACTTTTCTTTCTCAGAAAAGAGAAACTTTTTCTTAGTTTCCTTCGTTGGTCACTCATCTCAGCTTGCTCCCTTAAATGTTGGAGGGTTTTAGTGCCTTCTTCCAGGCGTCTCTCCTCCTGTTACACTGGTTCCCGGGGATGATGCAGAAACTTTATAGCATCATCTACCATCTTAATTAACACCAGCTACCTCTTGGGCTGCATTCCAAATTTACCTTAGCAAACCTTTGAATATGATCCTTCTCCTGTATCCCATATTTCAGGGATGCCATCACTGTCCACCAGGTTAGCCAATCAGAGGCAAATGAGCAAAGAAACACCGCCCCCCCCACAGGCCCTGTGTCTGAGCCCTCACATCTAGTCCACTGCCTGTCACTGTGGATTTTACTTCTGACTTTGCTCTCACAGTCTGTTCGCTTTCCTGATTTTGCTTTTGCCTCAGTTTTGTCCCTTGTCATTTCTCTTCTGAGATTGAAGATTCACCCTTATTCTCCTAATTTCTCTTCGTGCTTCCTTCCTTAGATCCTAGCCCTCTGTTCTTCAGCTCTAACACTGGTCATCAAAAAGTGGAGTGAGCCCTGACCGGTGTGGCTCAGTTGGTTGGAGCATCGTCCCATAAACCAGAGGGTAGCAGGTTCAATTCCCAGTCAGAGCACATGCCTAGGCTGTGGCTTTGGTCCCTGGTCCAGGCACGTACGAGAAGCAACTGATGGATGTTTCTCACATTGATGTTTCTCTCCATCTCTCTCTCCCCCTCCCTTCTTCTCTCTCTCAAATTCAAAAGCATGTCCTCAGGTAAAAAAAAAATGCATGAGTATAAGGTAATGTAGAACCTACTATTTCTCTTAAAAGTATTAGAATACATTTGGCCATACCCAGCTCTCTAGATCTTGTCAGTTCTCTGTGTTTGGGGACATCTCTGTACACAACCAGCAGTTGTGATTCTGTCCGGAGACTCACACTGGGCGGCCACACTGAGAAGCAATGCAGCAGGTGGGAAGGAGCCGAGCTGGGGCTGACCTGGACGCAGAGCCTGGCCCTGCCCTGTAGAGCTGTGTGAGTGTGTCTGTGACGTATCTGTGCCAGAGATGACGACACGCCACCTCAGAGGTTGGGTGAGGTTCTCTTGAGCGACCTTTGTGCAGTGAATAGCAATACAGATACATGCACACATAGATACATGTGTTTATATGTTACAAACACACATGCATACAGTAGTTCTTTTGGCGAGCGCCCAGTATCCAACAAACTACTATTTCCTGTGCTGCAGTGCTAGGTACTAGGCATGCAGACATAAAGCTATCAGCATCCCCACCTCCAGGTGCTAATAGTTTTCAGGGAGGAGAATATAATTAAACAGACAGTTCCCCTTATGTCCTGATAGGTGCCCACACTGAGAACCCTACTGTCTCTTCAATGTTAAACAACAAAGCAAAGATCATCACCTAGAAGTCTCGTTCTGTGGATATATGCTGCTTGGATGGACAGTGGGACAAACTCTGTCTTAAGAAAGAGTTTGCTGTGTGTCAGGGTTCAGCTGACGCTCCGGGCAGGCTGCCAGGAGAAAGGTGGTTGGATTCCCAGTGGTCAGCCACGTAAAGGGCCCCAACACTGTGGCCTGTTTACTTGTCCATTTATTTGTGGCCTTTCCTGTCCTTGAGAGGAGTTGAAGTGGCCTTCAGAAATACCAGCAGTGTACTAAGACTTCAACAAAGGAAGTGTTAAAGAAATTGGGGTGATAGACAGGAGGAAGGGTGACAGACGTAGGGAAGGACCTCACTGAAAAGTGCACCGTAATTTATGACATGCAGCATTGTTTCCCAGTGACCAGGGCACCTGCAGAAACTCTGAGAGCTGTGCGACCACCCAGAACAGAGCTGCGTCTGTGTCCAGGTGGGACAAAACATTCCCCGACACTGATGCCAGTAGAACTTCTCCCAAAGAACCCAATGAAGAGACAAGTGCATTCAACAGTTACCTGGACACGAACAGGAAACTAGACATGGCATCTCTGTATTTACATACAGACACATGGGAGTGTTCTCTTTATGGATGCATCTCCAGGGTGTGTGGTTCAAGTAAAGGCCCAAGCATGTTAGTCCAGCTCAGTATCAAGATTCTTAGATAGTGACTGTCGTGGAATTGAGAGGGTCCTGTCTCAGCCCAGCCCCTCTGCTGCCCACTTCTCCATGTTCCTTTAACATGGGAGCCAAGAGGACATGAGCGAGGAATAGAGGGATGTCATCAGGTGAACCAGAGCTGCTGGTTGGGCTCAGAGCCACTGAAAGCCCTGAGTTCCCAGCACCTCTGTCACTCTGCGCCTCTACTGACTGCAGACAGGGCATCTCCCTTTTTGCCTGTGGTGTTTGCCTTCCCGGCAGTGGGTCACTGGTCTTTGGGGCTCAGAAGTAAATGGTGAACAGGTGGAGCATCTGAGGTGAGGTTTTGGCCTTTGGCCTCCCAGGAATGCCCGAGAAAATGGGAGCATTTGGTTTTTGTCATTGCTGAAAGTTTGAAGGATCTCTTGCAAAGCTCACGACATCACTTCACACGTGGCATTGCTCTATTTACTTCTTTTCCTCTAAGGAAGAGCCTCACGATGGGACACCACAGTGCCCCCGGCCAACGGGTCAGCGTGTGAAGGGACAAGAGCCTGTGATTTGAGCTGAGTTACAGGAAAACTTGGGAGACGTGTGTGTGGACTAGGTGAGTGGACACCTGACACTTGGTCTGGGCTTGGTCATATAGCTGTGGCCGAGTGTTCCAGGTGTCCCTCCTGGTAATGACAGCTGCCCCATCGACATTGAGGCTGATGTGCAAATAGCTGTATAAAGATGGTGTTGTACTTAGGTAGAGCTTGGGTGGTGCTCAAGACAGCCAGATAGCAGTGCCGATCAGTCTTTGCCCAAAGCATCTCCATCCCACTAGGCCCCTTACCTCTCTGTGCCCAGCTCAGAGTTGGGTGCTATCGGATGACTGGGAAAGGACACTGGCCTGGGAGACAGACATTCTGAATCCTCATGCAGATTCTGTCTTTATTAGTTAAACATTGGGCATCTGTTTACAAATTTTGAAATAGTGGAGCTAAACTTGGTGACTTCTAGAACCTTTCCAGTTGTGAAGGGCTACACTATTTTTCACAGTGTTAACACAGTAGAGATTTGTAAGGGAACAGGACAGACCCCGCCACCCATCGAGAGTTCTGGTGGAAGAGGCAGAGCATCCAGGATAGGACAGTCTCAGGCTGGGGTCATTGTCATACAGGAAGTAAATGAAGTTTCATAAGAGAGAGGTGACCCAGGAAGACTTCTCTGAGGAGGTGACATTATTTGATCTTTCTCTTCATCCTTGCCAACTAAACAGTTCAGATGACATCTGAAAGAATAGCTTTGGCCTTTGCAAGTCCACCTCAGTAATAGCAGTAGGAGACAGAATTGATTTAAGAGAGGCCTCCTGCCCTAAATTCTTTGTGAAATGTGCCAGGGTATAAAGAAAGGAAAATAGAGAAAGATTTTTGTACCTTGAGCAAAAGATGCATTTATAGCTCTGGGGCTTGGTAGAGAATTTTTTTTTGGCAGATTCTTTTTAAAATTTTTATTTAAAAATTTTATAAGAGTTTATTTGAACTTGGTTGATAGAGAATTAAGATGCATCAGGCATTTCAGTGAATGTTTATTGAGCACCTACTATGTGCCTGAGCTTAAGCAGGGAACTGAGGGTAGGGTGTTTAATTATCTACAATCTTCCTGAAGCCTAGTCTACAGGGAGGAGAGGTAAACGGAAATAAATGTCTCTACTAGATAATGAAATAGAAGGATAATGAAATATCTTTCATTAGAACACTGGTGGCCAGGAGGGATTTCGGAAGTCTGAGGGGACCTTGGTAATGCTGCTGATTTGCTGAAATACAATCAAAACAGTTCACAGAAAACATGAAAGATGAGTATGTAGGTGAAAAATAAACCACCAAAATTTAAAAACATTGATGTGGTTTCTGCTGAAATTTTACAATTTTAATCTCAGAGTTTTTGGAATTAATGCTAAAGAGATAACAAACTTGAGATGTTAAAAAAGCAGATGCACAAAATATAGAAGAATACTTCAGCATCTCGGGCAGATCAGCTGATAAATAATGGCGTATCTTGACGATGGACTCTGACTGTCACTGGAAGTATTAGCTAAGGAGCTGTAGCTACACAGACATGCTTACAGTGAAATGTGAAGAGGTCCAAAGTGGGCCACTGAATAATCTATTCAGTGTGATTTCGGCTTTGTACATGCACACACTGGAAGAACCATTCTGAAATACCAGCAGCGATTATGAAGGGATGGCATGATTCATTATTTCATCTTAAATCTCATTAATTTTCAGTCTCTTATTACTGCACATTAGCGTACCTGAGAAAGACACACATGGAAAATAAGTTCAAACCCGGGTTTTTGGAGAAGAGTGGAAACAGTGGTTCCGTTCAGTTCCATCTGTTTCTGATGAATTATTCGTCTGAAACAGACGCTCAACCTTGAATTTAAAAATAAACTTTACATTTTGCTTTTAATGCTAAGCTTTTGCTAATTGCCATTTATTTTTACTGTCCACATTTTTTTCCCTCTCCAAACTTAAATGAAGCAAGAATAGAAAGCATACATGAATTTAGAAAACCTGGTTTTATTGTGTGTTCCTGTTGGCACTTGGGAAGAGCTGGGGCGAAAGGATGGCAGATCTGTTGGAAATGAAAAGGACCTTAGCAAAGGTCCTTTATAGCTGAGAGCTCTAAGGATTCAAGACGAGGGATGGTTTGTCCTGGTCACGTGACTGCTTTATTGGGCCATGGAGCGTCATCACGGTGGAGATTGGAAGAATAAGGCTAAAGTAAGTGTTGGGTCTCATTTCCCTTGTTCTGTTGGTGGTGGTGATAGTGGTGTTGGTGACGATGGTGATGTAGTGTTTAGGGCTAGAGCGAGGAGTGGAGGCCGTACTCGGGCGCGGCAGTGTGGTCACTGTAAGAGTGGAGAACCTTCGGGACACGTTCTTTCGGAAGAGGGAGCGCAGTGTCAGAAAGGTGGTTGTGAACCCAGCACTAAAGGCGGTGGAGTTTAAGGTCTGCATTAACGCTTTGCCATTCCATGGAAACTAAGAACATGTCAGTTTTCAGAATAGAAATGTTTATTTCCATATCTAAATTTTAAAATTCATTGTGCATATGTTCTGCGATTAAAAAGTAACAGGCTTTTTCCATTTTTCGCATTCTATCACAGATTGCAGTCTTACCGTGTCATCAAAAAGTTATCCAGTGACAACTTATGGGGAGCCAAGAAGTTTCCCATAATTTTCATATACATTCCATATTTGGAATGTTAGTGATGAACTTTTTTGTGTGTTCATTTAAAATAATATATTATTACTGGAAATAGATGTAATAATAAATGCAAAACGTTGGCTCTTACCACATATGCTAAACATTTTCACAGCATATGCTCAGTTCTTCATTAAGAGATTTTAAAATAACTTGTATTTAGCGAGAATACATTATCTTTTATTCAGAATTAATTATATGCTGTTGTGTGTACCATAATTTAAAGTACTACCCACTTCTAATATGTAATACGCAAAGGAAACTATGGTTACAATTCATTAGAATTGGCTTCTTGCCTTTGCAATTTAGTGCCATAATGAATACACAGAACTGAAATACTATTTGTTACTTAAAGGAAAAGTTACATGGAGTCTTGCTAACTAAGAGTTACAAATCCTTCTTTCCTTAAAACACACACACACACACACACACACACACAGTATGCCTCAGTAGAATGGAGTAAGTCATGAGAGTAACTCATGCATAATTATTTTCCATTCTTTGTTAGCTTTAAGAAAAAGTTTTTAGAAGGGCTTTCAGAACTAGGGGGCAGAGGAGCATTTAGACATCTTTTCTGTGTGATTCAGAGTGTTTTGAACTGTTTGGTATGCCCAGACAAACACTTCTTTGAAAGCGGACTGTGACTGTGTAGAGAATTTGATTCTGGGTGTCTATTATATAAATGGAACATGCCTTCTTAAGAATGAAACCCCCCGTCTGAAACAAGGACTGGAGATACATTACTTGTCTGGTTAAGTTTCCGCTGCATCCTTTGTATTATCATCCTCTATTTCAACTATTATTTTGTTTATGTTTTTAGCGATGAGGAAAACGATGCCCAGAGAGGTGGAATCCTCATCTAGGGTAACGCAGCTCACGACTGTGAACCCAGAGTTGGAGTCCAGGTGTCTCCATGGTTTGGGCATGGCTGTTATTTGGGCCTCCCACAAGGTGCTCAAAGTCTCCCTTTCATCCCTAATTATTAACAAGAAGTTCTCTAAGGGGGGTCCACACAAATCACACATTACCTTAACCAAAAATGAAAGGACGAAAGCAGTTCAAGTACACTGGCAGGGAAATGAGAGTTCCAGAATGCGGTTTTCATTTTTGAACTATACGAGGACATCTTGACTGTTTCATTAAAAGTGACAGGACCTTAAATAACACCCATGCTGACCAGGGGGGAGTGAGAGGAGCTCTCTCATACTGCATGGACGGGGAGTGTACATCGAGGCTGGAGCACGTTGGGCAAAGCCTTTCTGCAGCTGGGACCCCCACAGGTCTGGTGGCCTCAGCCCTTCTACCTCTGGATGACCAGGTGCGGGAGACACTCTGAAACACCCAGACTGAGTTCCAGCAAAATACTCTTCCAAGTGATTTTTTGTGGTGCCTAAACTGAGCCTTAATAAAGCTGTTAAAAATTGCTCATCACCTTGCTATTTATTGGAGCCAAAAGTGAAAATGTGGTTGATGACCACCTCCTTAGAGGAGATCTTAGTAACAGTTCATTTGTACAGTTTAACTTTGAGAAGGCATCCTTTAGATTTGTGAAGTTGTTTTTAATCCTCACCCAAGAACATGCTTATTGATTTTTAAAGAGAGAGGAGAGGAGAGAGGGAGAGAGAGAACATTGAAACATCGATGCAAGAGAGAAATATTGATCAGTTGCTTCCTGTATGTGCTGCAACCAGAGATTGAACCACAACCGAGGTATGTGCCCTGACCGGGAATCAAACCCACAACCTTTTGGTGTACGGGATGACACTCCAACCAACTGAGCCACCTGGCCAGGACAAAAATATTTTTAATAATGTGGAAAAATACTTCCATATATGGAAATAGAGTATTTATCAGTAGATGAACAATAAGAATTGTGTAAACCACAGTCTGCTTTGAAAAACAAAAAAATGATGAAAATAATGAGAAATAAATCAACGTGGTAACTAATGATAGTTATCATAAAGTGATAAGATTATCCATCCATCCACTATGCAATCATTTTGTTTACTTATTCAGTCAACTTTAATTTGTTTTAAGCCCCTGCATTTTCAAAATGCTCTTCCATGAGGATCAGTTACTATTAAAAATCACTAAAAAGCATGAATAAAGGTCAAAGTGAGGCGTCCCCATCACAGGCATCTTGGCTATACTAGAGGATCACCACATATACACTCTTTAGTAGATGCTTAGACCCTAGTCCAAGGGCAGCCCCTTCCTGGAAAGAGGACCCAATTCAATAGGATTGACAAAACCCATTAGCATGTCACTTTGTCCATCTTCGAGAGAATATCATGTGGAAGAGGCTGCATCACAGTCTACCTAATGCAGTCAACAGACATAAATCCCCTTCGTTACAGGTACCCAACAGTGGGGTTTTAATTTCCATCATCGGTGCGGATGGCAATCAAAGTGCTAAGAGCACGGAATTTGTGGCCTGCTCACAGCGGCAGCGTGTGGGGAGTGAGTGGCATCAATCAGCCAGGCCTTGCTACCTGATGCCTTCCCCCGGGCTCAGCCTTGGGTTTCAGGCTGGGACACAGATGCGTTTCCTGCAACTCGTTAACACAATTGCATGATCCGCTGAGTTGCAGAAATCAGTTCTTACGCAAAGAAGCCTCTTGTGGTGTCCCTGTGGCCTTGGACACTTCCTAGTTCCTAACAGAAGGCATAAAGACTTACTAAATTCCCTGGGTTCTGGAAGACAGGGGAAGTGACCAAGACATTGTAATTGTGCGGCTGTCCTGGGTGGAGGAAGTGACACTGTGTCAGGCACAAAAGGTAACAGCTCTGATTACTGGGGACCTATCTTCTGGGACATTTCCAATTCCCATCCAGCTGTGCAGCCCGCTCTAAGTCTGAAAGATCCCAGAGTACACTGGTCTAGGGTTTTCTTTCCTCTCAAGTGATACATTTGTTTCTCATTTCAAACTCACTCTGAAGGTCCTAAAGTCAAATATTTGACTTAGATGTTTCCAGGAAAACAAAATTTTTAATGCACGTTCTCTCTCTGTTGTAGAATATCGAAGAGTGTAAAATTATGTGGGGTGCCCAATCTCTAGACGAGACCCTGATTGTGAGAATTATTTCTTCAGTGCTCCAGGACTTGCCTTTGTTTTTCCGGGGTTTTATAAGAGGTGGTCCGCACATCCCCTGCTTCTAGGTCCCCGGGGGAACCTTGTTTCAAAGGACCCTGACCCAGGCCTGGTGCAGCAGGAGCTGGAATCCCAGAAGCTCCATTTATAACACGCCTTCGGGGCCTCTGAGCCTCTCTAAAGTTTGAGAAGTGTGACATTAACTCCTTGCCGTTTTCAGAAGGCTTTCAGCCCAGCTATTCTGTTCTTTACTTCATCACAGCTGTCTTGACAGAGACACAGGAATATTCACGAAGGGTGAATAAACATCCTACCATCACAGAGCCAAGAGAGGTGCATCTACACTTGACTTTCGAAACGTGCTCCCTGAGCCAGCAGCGTCCATATCACCTAGGGATGTCAAAATGCATTTTTTTTTGTGGGGGGACCCACCCCGGGACTTCGTGAATCTGAAACACTGGGGGTGGCTTTAAGAAGCCATCCCAAAGATGTGGGTCAGATACGCACTGGTCTCTAAAGAATAGTTTTCGGTCTCCCGAAGCCAGCTGCCTGTCCCATTTATTCAAGGCGTTCACCTCAGCAGCTTCTGTAAAGGATAAGGCAGGTTTTCCCCATCAGACCCCAGTTCTTTTTAGAGAATCTCACAGACTTAAAGATCGAGAAGAGATTTTTTAGAATCGATGTCACAGGCACATCGTGCCTTCACCACAGGTAATGGGCCTACCAGCAAGGTAATGGTTAGGTGTCTTAAAAGCAGCATCAAAATAGCATGACAAGACCCACTGGCTTTTACATTAGATGACAGGCTCCTCAGTTAGAGCTAGTCCAATTGAGCCTTGGTTTTGACATTTACCAGCTTTTGAGAAAGGTAAAGATGATCTGGGAGCCTTACTTTTCATACCTGAAAAGGAGTATAATGATAGGGTCTTCCTTTCACAGGGCAGTTTTGAGCATTAAATGAGGCAATGAATGGAATGTTTGCCGAGGAGTCGGTAATCAGCCAGTGCCCCAAGGATGTTATATAAGGCACGTAACCATGGATATGCATCCCCGTGTTCTGACCTTTAGTTCTTTTGTTTTAAATTGGGAGCAAGTGTAGTGCCTGAGAGCGATGACTTTGAGTAATAAAACAGAGGGGAGGGAATTCGTAGACCCCGAGGTCTTCCTCTGAAAGAGGAAAGGACAGACACGGGACCTGCCTGTGTCCCCGGCGTCCAGGGACCGGCTGCGGCACAGGTCTAGCACTCGGGGAACAGACACGGAGGGATTCATCAATAGCCAAATTTTACAAAGAGAGCTGTTCCACAGTCAGGTTATATACATTGTTTGGCGCATGCTCCCAGCAACCGTAATTAGGAAGGCATAGTAACTCGTCTCACGGTGGAGAGGAGCAACCTCCAGCTTGAGGAGCAGCAGTGGCTGACTGAGGAGGAACGGGGCACCAGCTCAGGGGTCTGACCGCAGGACCCCTGGGCTGTATCATCCCGCGAGGCTGCCTTCACCTCTGTGAGAATTCAGCTGGTCATCTCTAGCAAAACGCGGCGGTGACGGGCAAGGTTAGAAATAACTCTGCGTGCACCCGGGGAAAATGCTGAACAAAAAAAAAGGAATTATGCACTTAGATAAATCAGTAATACTTTTAAAATGTTAATGCAATAGCTATAAGCTAATTAACTCCTAGCCAAAGTAAGGAGAGCCTTTTAATTTTGTTAATGTTATTTTAAACTGTATCCTTATTGGAAATAATGCAGAAAGCACATAAAAACGGTTGTGCAGCTCAACTTATTTGGAGGCGTGAGCCCTTTGATCCCTCAGCCCTGTGAGGAGGCAGAACCTCCCTGGCCACAGACCATTCTCTTTTTCTTTTTCTTTTTCTCTTTAGGTAAAACTTTCAGGTTTAATTTGATCTCTAAGTGCTCCCACTGTCCCCTCCCACTGAAAAAAAAGTGATTATTTGTTTTAACATAGGGTTTCCAACCTCCGCCGCACTGACCTTTCGAGCAGGACGGCTTTGTGTTGTGGGGGGCTGCCCTCTGCCTCGCAGGATCTTTAGCTGCGGCCCTGGTCTGTGCCCACCAAGGCTGGCAGCACCTCCGCACAGGTGGGACGACCAGAAATGACCACAGACACTGCCAGACCCCCCACCCCCCCGCCCAGGGCTCCAGTCACTTCCAATCCAGAGCCGAGGCTGTAGGGTGTCCCTCTGCCCTCTTTGTCGGATGAAGCTGGATCTGGAGCGAGAGTCTTAGTCACGTTCAGAGTCTATGTCTGCATTCATCTCACTCATCGCTCAGACGACTTCCCGAAGGGTGGTGTGGGGTGGCTTCTGGAGGCACGTACGTTGGTGACTTCTCTTTCTGTGATGTCCCATGCTGACACCCTTCAAAAGGGGTTGCAGAAGGTTGGTGTGCCGGTTCTGTCTCCCTCTGTCATTGATTGGTAGGCGTGTTGGTGAGAAGAGCAGCCTGCCTCAGCTATGATGTGGTTGCCAATACGGCTTGAATGGGAAAGGAATGGTACAAGATGCCCATTTTCCAGCCGTGACTTTCACCTGCCCACCAACCAGAGTGCAGGGGCCTGTCCAAAATTTCCAAGCTGATGTGCGTTGATTCTTTTCTGCCTCTAACTGGGTGTTAAGCTTTGAATGAATTCATGAATGAATGGCCACGTGAGTGAATATAGAGGACAATGCTAGAAGTTTTGGGGAATTACTCTTCCCTTCCAGAGGGTCTGTCTTCCAGGAAGCCGGTTGAATCTGGACTTGGCTGTATTACCGTGTGGGTGGGGCAGGAGTGAGCAGAGCCGCGACTTGGGGGGGAAAGTGGAACGGCAGCCATCCAGTCTGGCTTTTGTGACTGTCCCGTGGTGAGGCCTGCGTGTCCTCACCTGTGCTCAGACGTTGCTTGGACATTCTACCCAGCTGGTCCCCCTCTTGTGAACAGGGGCTCATGAGTCTACCCAGCCCTGTGGGCAGCTCAGCGAGGCCTGGGGCCCTGCCTTTTCCCTCTACACAGCTCTTACCTGTTAAAGTGTGAACTTCCTCCTTGGCACCTTGGCGGTCAGAACTCAGCTGAGCCCTGTACCTGGCCAGGTGTCAGCGTGACACTTGGAGACATTTAACCTGTCACAGCTCAGGCAGCTGAACACTCTTGAAAAGGATGTGAGTGGGGATCTCCTGTCCAGGGCCCCTGGATGGGAATTCACGCAGGCGGGAAGGGGAGAGACTGTTCGGCCAGCTCCAGCCGGATTGGGAGGCCGCAGCACCTGGCACCGTGTGGGGACTGGAGCGGGCTGTCCGCTCCTTCTCTCCCCTGCGGCCCCTCCGCGGGCATCCGGCACAGACCTCGTGTGACGCTTCCCGGACTTCACTCTGTGTTTGCCCTGCAAGTCCCACCTCGGCTTCCCACACAGACTGACTCAGAGCTCAACAATACAGCTATTTGAAGTCATGAGATTAATTTCAGAATTTGCTCGGAGCCAAGATTTTTGAGTGATACGATGTCTTTATGGTTTGGAGAACACAAAACCCCCACAGCACTCAGCCTCCCTTCGGGCTCTGGGCACTGACAGTAACACGTGCTCCGACAGACACTGAGAGATGCCGCGTTCCGATGGGCTGCACTGCGTGGTCCCCAGCAGCAGGCCCCCCGCCGCCGTGTGAGCTGAGCTGCTCTGTCGTCACCCCCGCGTGGGACGGCTCGCTCTTGGAATACCAAATTCTTAGACCAATGTTCAGAATGTGTGGTTTGATCGGCCGATTTAAATACTGAACAGAAATATGAAAATAATGACTATAGAGAAGCCTATATTTGAAGTATTGTCCAATATTAAATACATTCAATATGTATAAATTACAAACACATGCATTTTTAACCTGTAAAACACATCGACTAAGACATGACTTTTACTAGGAAAATGCAGCACCATATGGTCGGCCCATACGCCCATAAAGGGCAACACCACAGAGAGAAGGATGGACACCTGCAGCCGCCAACTTTGGTGCCTGAGGAACACCGTAAGCAAAATTAGGACAAAAGGGTGAATCTGAGAAATACTCAGAAAGACCTCTTACAAACGTAAGAAAAACATCACCGCCCCAGTGGAAAAGAGCGGAAGGACCTAAGATACAGTTCCCAGAATGGCATGTGACTACACCCCACCTCCCCCTCTACGCGCACTCACAGGAAAGAAAACTGCAGAGAAATTCAAGCAAAATGCATCGATCCTTTTTAAGAGAGAGCTGTGGGGGAAGGGATGGTTAGCAGGATGGGGCGGGGCAGTGTTCATGGACATTCCATTACAATGCTGGTGGGCATGTTCATTGAAACATCGTTGCTGGAAAATAATCTGGAATACGTAGTGCACAGATGTTTAAAATCTCACCCACTTGGACCCAGTAACTTCGCTTCTCAGCATCCCTTCTAAGAGAATAAACAGGTGTGTGGACAGAGATTAATGCACAGTTAAGTCGGGTGCATTGTTACTTGTAACAGGAAAGACTTTCAACTGCCCCGTAGCTCAGCGGTAAGGGGCTGGATGGTTACACTGACAGCTGTCATCCTGACAGGCACTGGGGCTACTCCTAGGGCAGGGCTCCCGGAGACTGCCCGGAGGTGGTGCCTGCTCAGGGCACATGCTGAGTTAGGAATACTGGAAGACCTCTATTGTTTTAAAATGGAAAGGCGGGGGCAAGGAATGGTCGGAAATGTTTATTTTCTCATTTATACATTTCATTTTCCAAAATTTTTATAGTGATTATTGACTATGCATTCTCTGGTAATCAGAAAAACATCAAGAAATAAAACCTAAGAATTGTATTGGCGATCAGAATGCAACGGAAGGTGAGCGTTACACCAGAGGAGTGAGAGGTTTTCAGGAGAGTGATCGGTGAAGGCCACTTGAGGAGCCAGGCAGACAAGGCTGGAGAGGAGAGATGGATTTCAAGGTGTGAGGCCTGGTTTGCCGAGGTGAATGAGGGAAAGGAGGTCGCTCTGGGACCTGCAGGAGCATGCTCTGTGTGCATGACAGAAGCGTGCCCGTACCAGGCACACTGAGGGGATGAGGTGGGTCCGCTGTGACCAGAGGGCTCCACTGAATCCAGGGAGACGACGGAAACCGGGCGTGAAAGGCCTTCCATTCTGAGGCCACGCTGAGGAGTTGAAGCGTCAAAGCCGATTGCAGAATCTGGGAGACTCCCACTGAAAATGCACACACCCACACACGTGTGTGCGCACGGACAAAGTCCCTGCTGAAGACACACACACCTACACACGTGTATGCGCACGGATAAAGTAAGGGAACGTGTGTTACAAGAATCAAAGTAAAAGCAAACATAAAAAAAATACTTGTAAATACTCTTCAGAAAACATCTTCGGCGGGGAGTGAAATTAATGTTTTCTCCATGATAAAATTCAGAGTAAACCCTCGTAGGACAAAAAAAGTGGACATACTTAAAAGTACCATTTTCTTTTCTCATGATGAACTCCTGTCCTTCCAGCTTCCCGCCCTTTGGTGCATCTGTGGGAGAGGCTTTTCCTGACAGCTACCCTGTGGCGGGAGACCCTCCCCACCTTTTATCTGCAGTGACCACTAACTAGATTTGTAAAGTCGGTGCTGACAAGGTCTATTGTACATGCCATCCTGTGTGCATACAACACAGTCCGTGCTCGTGACGAGCTTCTACCTGGGTGAATTTCACCAAGTCGTCACATGGGAAAGGCTGTGTCCAGACTCACAAAGTCAGTGACCTCTCTGCCTTCTCAGGACTCAGACCACTCCTAGGCTGGCAATAAGCACCAGCACACCAGGCTGGGGTGGTGGCACTTTCCACCTAAAAGTTGCTCATTTTGAACTTGTTGTTAAACTTGGAGGCGAACAGCTGGGAGAGCCGTCGCTTACCATCAGGCGGTCAGCAGCCCTGGGCTCTCCTGTAGCCCCTGCCATACCTTCCCCAAATGGTAGTTAGTTCCGTGTTGTCCCTTCAGCGTTCTCCCCTTCGCTGTGGGGGTCTGCAGTCGGTCCGAGCTCTTGGTTTTCAGGATCTGGATGCAGGAACCCTTCCTTTCCCACCTGCAACATCTCGTGACTTCTGGTGCAAAGGTCAGCAGAGAGCAGAGCCTGATACGTGCTTGCTGACTCGTTGATTCAGATGTCTGTCAGATTAGAATTCTTTATACGGCGAGATTGCTAACAACATCCTGTGAAGCTTCTGGAAAAAAGATACCAGTTTCTCACAGGGTGCTGGAGGTGTTTTTCAGCTGTATTTCAGCGCGAGAGTCCACGGTTCCCTGCGAAGACTCTCCATGCCTCTCCAAGGGTCACTGCATAGCACAAAACCAAGTTTTCCCTGACGCTAATGTGGAAGATTTGCTGTGGCCACTGATATGTTAAATGCGCCTGCTACCACCAGCGACACTAACGCATCGCGTGTTGCGAGCAGAAGGCAGAAGGTTTTCAGCTCGATAAATGCATGTGTATTTACTCACGAGTCAGGCTCTGCAAATTGTTTTTCTGCACGTGGGAAGAGCCGAGCTAGGGCAAGAAACTGTAAAGTCTTGTAGACAAACACCCTCACGGATTTAGCGCCCAGATTTCACTATCCGTGTCAGGAAGATGTCTTTGACTTTTCTATATTGTCAGAATATTTATGCATGAAAGAAATTTCCCACAAGCACGCACAGACGACGCTATCATTTGCTTTTGCTGATACTGCATCTCCGAGGGGTGAGGTGGCGGCGGGGAGAGCCAGCGATTAGAGTCCGAGAAGCCGGGCAGCAACATAATTGCCACCTTCTGCTCCAGAAACAACGAGAGGTCTCCGTGCTCCCGTGTGCTCCGCGGTGGAGTCAACGCGGGTGTGAAGTACACACACACACGGCATGCAGATAGATGCATTTCTAACACAAACAGAAGCAAAAGTACTTGAGAAGAATCAGCTTGATCCTTGAGAGGAAGAGATAGGATGCTGCAAAGTCTTGAAGATGAACAGAATAGTGAGCTGTAGGATGCTGAAGCTGCCTTAACACATCCGATCAAATGTTTGTGGAACATGATATCGCTGAGTTCTGGAAATGTATAATGACAGTGTTTAATCTAAAAGGACTTCCTCCTTCAAATGTCTTCTGTTGGTTGTAAAACCTGTACAGTTCCTTTTAAGGCATCTGGTGGTTCACTTTTTCCTTGTCTCAACTACAGGAGCATGTCAGGGGGCACCGTGTGGGCGAAGGGTAGCGTTGGCTAATTTTATGTTTCTTTTTCCTTTGCTCACTTGCCACTGAGCTTTTAGAGTGCTACTTGTATAATTAGACTCTGCAATATGCTCATTTCTATTGCTACTAATTGTTCTCTTTACATTAAATTTACACCTCTCTGCTGCATGAGCCTCATAATAACTTTTACTTTTTGTTTCCTGGAGCCAAGAAAGGAAGACACACGTGTGATGGGCTCTCCCATCGAGCCAGGCTCTTTGCTCCATCCTCTGGTCTTGTCCCTGTTAATTCTCGACGAAGATGCTTATACCCATTTTTCCCCCTCAGAGAAGAAAATGGACATTGAGAGATTAAGTGATTTTCAGGTGTTCATGTGTGAGAATGGTAGAGTCGGAAGTTCCTGAGTCAGCGATTTTTTTACTTCTCTGTGGGCTTTGCGTGGGTGTTTGCTAATGAACGTGAGCCTGCGGGTTTTTTAGAAACAGCGTGTGCTGTGGACAGCTTATGGAATGTGTGATCAGGCAGGCCTGGGTTCCAGCTCTGTCCATCACACTCCCTGGATGACTTTTGGGGAGTCGCTGAGGTTCTCCCTTGAAAAAGGGGCAACAATACACCTCATTATTTCCATAATGTGACCAGAATTTCTCCCCTGCCCCAGTGTTTGTGGGATTAGAAATAACTCATTCTCCCAGGATAGGCTGGATCAGCAGGAGCTATTCTTGCCCCCACCCTTCCTCGGACTGTTCAGGCTGCAAGCCTCTGATGGAGGTTATTGATGGCTGTTCCAGGTGGAGAGGCAGCTCGGTGAGGCTTCCACACAGAGGGTGTTCCCTTCCGTCTGTGAGAGAAAAGATCAGGCACAGACAGCCCCGCCTTTCAAGCTGGGATGCAGGAGTCGGAAGAGGGGTTTGCAGGAGATAAATCGAAGGAAATTGTCTAGAATTGGTACAAACGAAATTTGAGCCTAACAAGTGCTGGAGTGGCGAGGAAGGATTTGTGCTCTTCTGGCTGGAACACAATTACTGCCCCGGAGGGGGAAGGCAGCTCGCTGGCCAGCTCGCTGGCCAGTTCTCCGTGGCACGGATGTGCTCAGCCTGTGCTGCCTGGGGCTGTGCCCTCCCCCACCCCCTCGAGAGAGCACTAGGCCGCCATTCAATGCCCCCTCTTCCTCATCACACCTGCTTCCCCGAACATAACAGGGCTGTGTGTTATGCCCCACCCACAAACCAGGTGTGGGTTTGTTCCAGGTACCTGATTACACCAGGGGAAACTTACAAGCGCAGGTACACCCATGGAACTTCTTACTACCATTCACCTTCTTGGGTGCCAATTTTGGACTTTGGGAAAAGGGATGTTTTTGTTTATGTGCAAATATACATATACGTGTATTATTTCACAGCAACGATATAAGCTTAATGATAGCTCCAAGGAGAAGACCTCATTGTTTCCATTGTATAGAAGAGGCAGCTTGTTCAGAGACATTTAACAACTGCTTCAAGGTCCCACAGCTATTGGGGTAGAGCTGGTCCATGTGATGCCAGGTTGTCTACGCCGGCTGTGCAGCCGCGCCTTGTCTAGGGACAGCGTCCCGGGAGCACTGGGCTGTGCCCGTGT
>PVIA01008681.1:0-69200 GCA_004024845.1 Tonatia bakeri
AAAAAAAAAAAAGAAATTGATAACTTCATAGTTTTCTTTCAAGATCCAGGACATCAATTAAACAAATACAGGATAATATGTCATGGCAGCAACTGGTGTGAAAATGCCCTAGGATTTTTTACTTCCTCATGGGCTGATGTGAGACAAGGGTGTGACACGGTTGCTAAATAAAATCATACAAGTTGAGCTACCAAAAACAGAATATGAATGCTCAAAAAATCCCAGAAATTCAAGTCTATTAGTTTTTTATATAGGTCAAGCCATACCAGGAGTGTTGTGTAGATTGAGAGAAACATGTCTTCAAGAGAGCCACCAAGATTAAGTAGTCTCATTTCATTTGAGACACAGGTGAGTGTATTGTGTCTAACCAGTGGGGTGCTGAGAAGATTTACCTACAAAACATGAAGCAGGTGAGTAAGTAAATAATCTGCGTTGGTTATTCAGAAGCAAGGAAGCTAAGTTAGAGACTGAATAATCCATAGGGTTCTCAAGAACTAGATCCAAAGGGTTAACAATGCAAAGTTCCAAGAGCCTGGGCAACAGTTGGGAGGCAGGCCCACTGCAGCTGCTGCTCAGTGTTTGGCTTCATAGCCTCTCTTTGTTGCTTCTGTAACTGTCTGCCAAAGCCAGAGTAAAACTTTAATTTAGAAATTAAGGGACATAACAAGGAAATGAGACCTCCCTTCAAAATCTATAGAACTGGGTGGAAATTATTGTCATGCCTAGTTTATAGATAAGGAAACTTAAGGCTCAGAAAACTTAGGTAACAGGACAGAAGTTACATTGCTAAGGAATGGCAGAAGTGGAATTCTAACTCAAGTTATCATTTATTCATGAACTTATGTAATATGTATTGAGATGTACTTATGGCAAACACTGGGCTACAAAGGTGAAAAATACATAGTTCTTGCTCTCAAGATGCTTATAAATACCTTAAAACTCCAATAAGAAATAAAATAGAGGATTTCACATTATGTTTTAATTTCATATGCTTGCGAACTCTAGCTTAAGTGGAGCTGGAGCATAGTGCACATGGAAGAAGTGACAGAAGTACATCTGGAAAATTGATCTGGACCCAGATTTTGTTGTCCTGAAATTACTATGCCAAATTGAATGGATTTTATACTGTATACAGTGAAAACTTATAAACATTTCCAAAGCAGAAGATTTATCTTGCTATCCATTTAGCGAGATAACTCTAGGAGCAGGTTGAGGATGGACTGAGGGGTGCTGGAAAGAAAGATATTTCAAGTTGCATTACAAAAGACTGTATAAGAGAACATGGAAGCCAGAGCTAAGGCAATAATAGTAGAAACATGCAAGGATGGGGTAACACAGATGTGAGAGCTCTTTCTAAGTTTGAATCAGCAAGACTTTGTGACTGATCAGACATGAGAAGTAAACACAAGGAAGCCAATGAGGTTGCTGAATTGTAAAACATTAGGTAATTAATGAAAATGAGAGATAAAGGAAGAAGACCAGATCAAGGAAAGTAGAAGATAATTGCTTTGGTATACATTGGTCTTAAGATGACTCTATGATATCCAAGAAAGAAGTTCCATTAAGCAGCTAGAAACTGGACTGAAGTTGAAGAGAAATATTTGGGTTAAAGAAGGGGTGTCCAACCCATGCCCTGTAGGATGCATCTGGCCCAGGATGGCTATCAATGTGGCCCAACACAAAATCATAAGCTTACTTAAAACATTATGAGAATTTTTTGATTATGTGTTGCAATGTCATGTAAAATAAATGTACATATGCTCTTGCTATTTGAACTCACAGTCCATTTGTAGCACGTGTGGGTTCAGTTTTACAGTGGTATGTGGCTTCCAGTCTATCTTCCAAGCACAGATACTAGAATTGATACCATCAGATGTTACATGTGCTCATGGTGACTTATCAAGACAGTGATTATCAATAATATTTCAACCTACCATTGCAATGTTAGGCATTTAATGTTTTTTAGAAATAACATAAGCATTCTTATTTGATCATTAAAGGCACTTCCCCATCTCAGTGGTACCTCACATGTCTCCCACCATGCTTTACAATTGGCCCTCTGCTGCACCCTGCATCAGCAGCTGAGAGGGCTGTGAAAGGGCCCAAACCTTGCTTTCTATTTTACTGTCACATGATTTTCATAATAAAAGTAAATAAAGTCCTTTTTCTATTATTATCTTTTTAATCCCAGCATGGCTTCTACAATGTCTCAAAAGAAAAAAGAACCCCCAAAAAGAAAAATTACAGATGAAGGAAGATTGTTCATTGAAAATTAGACAGATGACTGACTACATTTTGTTAAGCAAATAGTAAGGCACTCTGCTTAATTTGTAGGGAATTTGTGCAAGTTTTCAAAGACTATAATTTGAAAAGGCATCATATGCAAAAACATGCTGCCAAATTCAATATGTATGAAGGATTGTGTCATAAGGACAAACTGGTGGAACTGAAAAAAGTTCTATTCTCAACAAAAAATGTTTCAAAAAGTTACAACTCAGGCAGTTCCATTGTAAAGGCTAGTTATGTGATAGCATATTTAATAGAAAAAAATCAAAACCATTTACTTCTGGTGAGTTCATTAAGCAATGCATAGAAAATGTGGCAGATAAAGTTTGCCCTGAAAAAAAAGGGAGCTATTTCTAAAATCAGTTTGTCTCACCAGACTACAGCCAGGTGAATTGAAGAAATTTGAAAATCTATCAAAAGAAGTTTGGAGAGTAAGGCTGCTAATTTTATATTTTTTGAATTTTTTAAACTATATTTTATTGATTATGCTATTACAGTTGTACCATTTTTTTCCTCCCTTTTATCCCTCTCTGCCTTGCAACCCCTACTCTCCAACATTTCCCCCACCCTTAGCTCATGTCCATTGGTCATATATATATATATAAGTTCTTCGGCTTCTCCATTTCCTATACTATCCTTAACCTCCCCCTGTCCATTTTATGTCTACCTATTATGCTTCTTGTTCCCTGTACCTATTCCCCCCATTCTAACCCTCCCAATTGATAACCCTCCATGTGATCTTCATTTCTCTGATTCTGTTCCTGTTCTTATTGTTTGCTTAGTTTTTGTTTATGTTGTTTACATTCATTTGCTGATAGTTGTGAGTTTGTTGTCATTTTACTTTTCATATTTTTGATCTTCTTCTATTTCTTAGATAAGTCCCTTTAACATTTCATATAATAAGGGCTTGGTGATGATGAACTCCTTTAACTTCACCTTGTCTAGGAAGCAGTTTATCTTCCCTTCCATTCTAAATGATAGCTTTGCTGGATAGAGTCATCTTGGATGTAGGTCCTTCCCTTTCATTACTTGGAATACTTCTTTCCAGCCCCTTCTTGCCTGTAAGGTTTCTTTGGGAAATCAATTGATAGTCTTATGGGCACTGCTTTGTAGGTAACTGTCTCCTTTCCTCTTGCTACTTTTTAGATTTTCTCCTTATCTTTACACTTGGATAACTTAATTATGATGTTAATTAACTTCCCCAGACTGGGGAAGTTTTTCTTCACTATTTGTTCAACTAAGTTTTCAATTTCTTGCTCTTATTCTTCTCCCTCTGGTACCCCTGTAATTTTGGTATTAGAGTGCTTAAAGTTGTTCATAGGTTCCCAAGCCTCTCCTCATTTTTTGAATTCTTATTTCTTCATTCTGTTATGATTGGATGTTTATTTCTTCTTTTGTTCCAAATTGTTGATTTGAGTCCCAGTTTCCTTCTCTTCACTGCTGGTTCCCTGTATATTTTCCTCTATTTCACTTTGCATGGCCTTCATTTTGCAACTGAACTCAGTCATTTTTGTGAGCATCCTGATTACCTGTGTTTTGACCTCTGTATCTGGTAGGTTGTCTATCTCCTAACTGCTTAGTTCTTTTTCTGGAACTTTGGTCTGCTTTCATTTGGGCCATATTTCTTTGTGTTGGTGCACCTGTGACATTGTAAGGGGCAGAGCCTTAGGTATTCACCAGGGTGGGGCAACCCTCTTTGCTGCATTGTGGTGTTGTCAGTCTGGATGAACATTTCTTTAACTCCTTAACTGATGGACTTCCATGCAGTTTGATTTTATGGCAGGTCTGGTTGTTTGTTTGTTTTTTTTTTTGTTTGTTTTCAAATTGATTGTTACCCTTCTTTTGGTTGTTTGAGGAATTGAAGCATTTCTACCTATGCCTCTATCTTGGGTGGAACCTAAAGCTGATAATTTTAAATTTTATGCTTTGGCAATGGATGACAGCACTGATGTTACAGGTACAGCTCAAACTTGACATTTTTATCAGATGCATTGATGACAAATATAATGTCATTGAAGAAGTGGCTTCTTTAGCACCATTAAAAGTCCTAAATAAATCAAGAGATTTATACAAAGCAGTAAAAAATATGTTAAAGCAATTTTCTTTGTCTATTATTAACATATCTGGTATAGTTGCTGATGGTGCCCTGGTAATGAATGGTAGTTAAAAGAGAGGGGATTGTAAAATTGATAGAAAACAATGTGACTGCTGCCCAAAATTCACCTTTGATGAAGTGTCATTGCATAATACATCAGGAAAATTTATGCAAAAAGCTTTAAAAATGGATAACATCATGCTAATCATCATCAAATCTGTGAATTTCATAACAACCAAAGGATTGAATCATCGCCAATTCCAGGAATTCCTTAAGTATTGATGCTGACTGTGGTGATATCATTTGCTTTTCCAAAGTCAAATGGCTAAGTCAAGGCCAAATGTTGAAAAGAGTTTATGATTTGCAACATACTATCAAATCATTTATGGTATCAAAAAACAAATTTGTTCCAGAACTTGACAATGAAGACTGGCTTACAGATTTAGCATTTTTAGTGGATTTAACTGCTCATTTAAATGAGCAAGCATGGGTCTCCAATGGGAAAACCAACTTATCAATACCATGTTTCAAACCATATCAGCAGTCCAAATTAAACTGAAATTATGGCAAGCTCAAATTAAGGCCAACAATTTTATGAATTTTTGACAAATTGGCTAAACACAGTCCTGTGAACAGCAAAAAATATGCAGCCTGGCTTTTCAATTTGATACAAGAATTTGAAAACATCCTGGTATATGGTGTAAATTGGTGGTCTAGTTTCCTTGTTTTCTGCATGTACCAGTCCAGTTCTCCCAACACCATTTATGGAAGAGACTATTTTCCTCTGTTGTATGCTTGTGTCCCCTTTGTCAAATGTTAATTGACCATAGAGACATGGGTTTATTTCTGAGTTCTCTATTTTCTTTCATGGATCTTTGTGTCTGTTCTTATGCCCATACCAAACTTTTCAATTACAGTGGCCTTATAGTATAGTTTGATATTAAGTATTGTGATTCCTCCAACTTTATTCTTCTTTCTCAAGATTGCTGTGACTATTCAGGGTCTTTTTTGGTTCTATATAAACTTCTGGAATATTTGTTCAAGATTAGTGAATCATCCCTTTGGTATTTTAATAAGGATTGTGTTGAATCTATAAATTGACTTGGGTAGTATGGACATTTTAATGATGTTAATTCTTCCAATCCATGAACATGGTATATACATCCATTTATTTGTACCTTCCTCAATTTCTTTCTTCAGTGTTCTCTAGTTTTCCGAGTGTAGGTCTTTCATCGCCTTGGTAAAATTCATTCCTAAGTACTTTATTTTTCTCATTGCTATAGTAAATGGGTTTTTCCTAGATTCTGTTTATGATAGTTCATTGTTGGTGTACAACGATGCCATCAATTTTGAATACTGACTTTGCCAAATTCACTTATTAGGTTGAGTAGATTTTTGGTGCAGAATATAGGGTTTTCTATGTACACTGTCATGTCATCTGCAAACAATGAGAATTTTACTTCCTTTTTCCCAATTTGGATACTCTATTTCTTTTTCTTGTCTGTTCACTCTGGCTAGAACTTGCAGTACTGTGTTGAATAAGAGTAGTGAGAGCAGACACTCTTGTCTTATTCCTGATCTTAAGGGAAAAGCTTTTAGTTTTGCACATTGAATATGATGTTAGCAGTAAGTTTCTTGTATATGGCTTTTATTATGTTGAGGTATGCTCCCTCTACTCCCACTTTACTGAGTGTTTTTTATCATAAGTGAGGGCTAGATTTTATCAAATGATATTTCAGGATCTATTGATATGATCATGTGGTTTTTGTCCCATTTTGTTCATGTGATGTATTATGTTTACTGATTTGCAAATATTGTACCATCCTTGCATCCCTGGGATAAATGCCACTAGACTGTGGTGCATGATCTTTTTAATGCAATTCTGGGTCTGCATTGCCAATATTTTGTTGAGGATTTTAGCATCTATGTTCATCAGTGATATTGTCCTGTAACTTTTTTTGTTGCATCTATAACTTGTTTTGGTATTAGGGTAATACTGGCATCACAAAAGGAGTTTGGGATTATTCTTTTCTTTTTGAAATTTTTGTAATAGTTTGAGAAAGATATGAGTCAGTTTTTCTTTGAATGTTTGGTAAACTTTGCCTGTGAAGCAATCCAGTCCAGGACTTTGTGTGTCAGGAGGTTTTTGATTACTGCTTTGAATTTTCTAGTTGTTATCAGTCTATTCAGGCTTTGTGCTTCTTTAGATTCAGTTTTGGAAGATTGCATGTTTAGAAATTTATCCATTTTGCTCAGATTTTCCAATTTCTTGGCATATAGGCATATAGTTGTTCATAGTAATTTCTTCATTGTATTTTCTTACAATCCTTTGTATTTCTATAGTATTGGTTGTACTTTTCTTTTGTTTCTGATTTTAATTGTTTGGGTCCTCTCTTCTTGATGAATCTGGTTAAAGATCTCTCAGTTTTGTTTATCTTTTCAAAGAACCTGCTCCTGAGTTCATTGATCCATTGATATTTTCTATTCTCAATGTTATTTAATTCTTCTCAATATTGATTATTTCCTTCTTTCTACTCACTCAGGGCTTTATTTGTTGTTGTCCCTCTAGTTTTTTTAGATGTAGGGTTAAGTTGTTTATTTGAGATTTTTGTATCTTCTCTATATAGGTTTATATTGCGATGAATTTGCCTTTGCTGTGCCCCATAGGTTTTGGGTTGTTCTGTTCATTTTCATTTGTTTCTAGGCACTTTTTGATTTCTTCCTGGATTTCACTGATAACCCATTAATTATTTAATAACATATTATTCTGTCTCCATATATTTGAATATTTTAAATTTTATTTTATTTTTGAAATATTTTTAAAGATTTTATTTATTTGTCTCTAAAGAGAGGGAAAGAGAAGGAGGAAGAGAGGAAGAGAAACATCAATGTGTGGTTGCCTCTCATGTGCCCTGTATTGGGGACCTGGCCTGCAACCCAGGCATGTGCTCTGACTAGGAATCAAACTGGCAACCCTTTGGTTCACAGCCCAAACTCAATTCACTGCCCTACACCAGCCAGGGCTTTATTTCATTTTTTTACATTACCTTTTAGTCCCCTTGCACACCCTTACCCTCAACAATCACCAAACTGTTATTCATGTCAATGAGTCCTTTTTCCTTTTTGCTCAATCCCTCCACACTCTGTGTTATTCAGTCTCCATATATTTAAATGTTTTGGGTATATTCCTTGAGTTTGGTTTCTAGTTTCAAGCCACTGTGACCTGAGAAGATGCTTGATATGATTTCTATTTTCTTGAATTTTTTGAGGCTTGTTTTGTGTCCTACTATGTGGTCTATCTTTGAAAATGATCCATGTGTATTTGAAAAGAATGTATGTTTTGCTTTTTTGGGGTGAAAGTTTGTATAAATATTGACTAAGTCTATTTGATCTAGAGTGTCATTTGATCCCACAATATCCTTGTTAATTTTTTGTTTTGAGGATCTGTTAATTGCTGATGTTGGGATGTTAAAATCCCCTGTGATGACTGTATTGTTCTTGATCCCTTTCTAAAGTCCTCCAAGATTTTCCTTATATATTTAGGTGCTCCTATGTTGGGTGTATGCATATTTACAAGGATTATATTCTGTTGTTGGAAAACTGCCTTAAGTATTATGTAGTGACCTTCTTTGTTTCTTGTTATGAAGTCTATTTTATGATATAAATATTGCTACCTCAATTTTTTTTCATGTCCATTTGCTTGGAATAATTTTTTCCAGCCCTTCATTTTCAGCCTGTGTAGATCTTCTGTTCTGAGACAGGTCTTTTGTAGACAGCATATATGTGGGTAGTATTTTCTTATCCATTCAGCTATCCTATCTCATGTTATTAGAACATTTAATCAATGTACATTTAAGGTTATTATTGATAGGTATTTATTCATTGCTGTTTTTCCCTTTGTGCTTGCATTCCTCTGTCTCTCTCTCTCTTTCTTTTCCTTTATCTTCTGAAATCAGTCCTTTTAGCATCTCTTATAGTTGGGTTTTGGTTGTTTTTTACTCATTTCTTGTTGGGTTCTCCCCTCTTGCTGGTTGAATGAGAGTCATAACCCCCACCACAACTTGTATGCTATTGTACAGGAGCTGCCAGAATGAAATGGAACAACCCAACAAACAAAACCCACACCAGCAAAAATATTCCACAACCACTACTGTGATATCAACAACAAATAGCTAAGACTTATAAAGGTACAAAGGAAATAGTAATATTATATGAAAGGACAAAATAATATGAGGTGACTAACAGGAAGAAAAATGATTTTGGGAGAGTAGTGGAGGGAGAGATATAATAAGAGTAGGGACTAGAAAGAAGGCAAAGAAAAGGAGAAAATAAAATTTGACACATAAATAAAATAAGGAAGAAAGAGAGTAAACTGGAGTAAGACAAGGAAATAGTATGATATGAGGATTGGAGAAAAAAATAGTGAAAAATAGAAACAAAACTGCAGTAAAAAATCACCTCAGTAATGTCCATGATAATGGAACAAATATTGGTAAAAGTGGAATGAGAATGGTAATATTATAAGAAAGAAAAAAGATTTTGAGATTTCTAAAGTAAAGAATACTAATTCTGATAGGATAGAAGGAGGAAAAATGATAAGCATAAGGGTTAGAGACTAGGTTAAGAAAGGGAGAAGATAAAATTTAAAATGAAAATAGGACAAGGCAGGAGGAAGATGAAATAAAGTAGGACTGGGGAACATGAAGTTTAAAAATAAAAAAAAAACTAAAAAATATTGAACACCTAGGGATAGAATGGATGGAACACAACAATAACCCCGATATCAATGACTGTCAAACCAATATTAATAAGGGTGGAATGACAATAAGGATATTGTAAGAAAGGGAAAAAGATTGTGAGATGACTAATGGAAGTAAAGATGTTTTTAGGAGGATGTAGGGAGGAGAAATAGCAAGAGTGAAGAATAGAAACCAAGCATAGAAAGGGAAAAAATAAAATTTAAAACAAAATGAAGAAAGAGAAGGATGACAGGAAAATGGAGTAAGAAACAGGAAGAGTAAAATATGAGATTGGAATTAAAACTTAAATAAAAATAAGAAATAATAATAAAAATAAAAAATATATAGCAATATAATGAAATAATAGGAACAAAATCAAAGTGGAAGAAACAATGTTAAAAAGCCCTACAGGAGAAAAATAGGACAAATAATGAAAAGTAACAGTGTGGAATTCATCTCAGCAGAGTCTAGTGTTTGTTGGCCTACTGTGTTTTCTTTCAAGATCCATCCATGGTCATCTGGTGTCCCAGTAGAGCTGTAGGCAGCCTGTTTGAAACTACAAGTGATCCACAGTCAGTGGCTGTCTCCTTTAGGCTTGGCTGGTCCTGACTGTTTTGCCCTGCTGGTTTTTTTATCACACAAGGCCCAGGGGTGGTTCATCGAACACTCATCTGACAGCACCATATGTAGCACCTCCACCTGCCTACAGAGAAGTCCTCTGGTGCAATCAGGAGGGTCAAACCCCTGGACCACTCTTTAGGAGGCACTGTTCAGCCCTGAGGGAAGATACTGGGTGTGTTCTCCAACCCTAAGTCACACATCTTTGTATGTCCCAGATTATTTCTGCTAACATATAGTGTCTGATGAATTAGCTGTCTGCTTCATGTGGGGGGTCAGTCTGTGTAACAGGGTCAGCTCCTTCCTTCTTGGTGCTGGTGGCAGCTCTGTGTGAGGGTTGAGGCTAGGCAGGGCCCTGAATACATCTTGTGCCAGTTTGTAATCTTTCTGCTCTGCTGTTTTCAATTAAATAGGCCTGAGAAGGAGCCAGCATAGCATCTGACAGAAGTTCATAAAGGGCTCCTTTGGAGATTCTCTCTCTTTCTCCTACAGATATGTGTCAGGTGGGCAGTTCCTGAGCCTGGCCTTCCTTTCCAAGAGGTTTGTATTCCATTGTTTGGGTGGCCTTGCCTAGCTGCAAGGAATCTCAGGTGCTCAGCTTTAGCCTGTCCAGTTCCTGGATCACTGCCTTTACAGGAGGCTCAGACCCAAACTGTTGGGGTCCACCCTGCCTGGTCTCAGGAAGCTGTAACCCCCTGCAACTTAGGCTGAGTGAGAGACCTCCGGACCAGGAGCCACTAAGGAGACAAAACTTATTTCCCTGGCATGAACACTGCCTGTTCTGTGCCTGGCCTCCAATTCTTGATCGGTTAGCCAATGACAGGTAAGATTTCCCAAAGGGGGAATCGCCTAAGACAGGCATGATCATGTAGAGGCCTTAGGGAAGGACTTGGGGGCTGTGGAAATGAAGGAGTGATCAACATCGACCCCTACCCCTCGGCTTTGTCAAAGCCTGAGTCCTTGTTCTTAGCTGTGAGAAATCCAAGTCTCCTGGCTGCTTTTGTCTTCTCTGCCTGACTCAGGCCTGCAGAAATAACAGGGGCTGTGCAGTCCAGACCAGAGTTGGTGGACCCCCCAGGTAATCAGGCCTAGGACATAGAATATGCTAGATCCTGTGAGATCTGCTTGCTGGAGGATGCTCTTGAATTAGAATATGAAGGCATGGGCAGGAAATGAAACTAGCCTTTTAGGTCCTATAGTCTTTTTAAGTGATAAAACCCCAAACTCTGCCCAGAATCCCAGCAGGAGATCTACCAGCACCTTTGAAAGCTATCTATTTCTTTTGATCTTCCCTGCCAGACTGTAATCCACAAACTGTATCTGTATTCTTAATAAAAGCCTGCTTAGGCGGCGACTCAGGGCACTCTCCACTAGAGAGAGTGGCTGTTTCATCCCTATTTCCCCACAGGACTCGATTGTCCGTGTGTATGTTTTTCTCGTGTTTGGACAAGCATCTGCAGCAATGGATACTGCTGGTCAGTATCTACCACACCAAACCCTCATTCTGCACACAGCCCTCCCACTAGCCAGCTGCACTGGGTTGGGGGTGGGGACTGCAATCCCTTTGCTGTGCAGATTTCTACTCTTCCTGGCCAGCTGGGTTCAGTGGAAACAAACTGTGCTTTGAGTTTGGCTCCTTTGTTGGCAGGGCAGCTTCCATGTGTGAGTTCCCTGCTCAGCCATGCCTCCAGTCCTCTCTTTAAAAAAGTCCCTATGTGGCATGCTCCCTGGCAGCTCAGAGCCACTGACCATTTCTCTGTGCACTCTACTTCCCCAAAAGATAAATAGTCTTTCTTGGTCAGGGCTGGCCACAGTCTGCCAGTGCCTCTGACAGTCTTAAGAGCTGGAATTTCTTTCCAGGACTCTCCCCATTGGTGCTGCAGCCATGGATATGCTGCTCACTGTCTGTGTACAGTCAAGTCTCCCAGACTGTATATTCTCACACATCTCTCCAGATTAGGATTGCATGTTCCCTGTGTGGGACCTGGGCCCCCTGCTTTGTAAGGGCAGGAGTCACCAAGCTGTGCTTTCTCTACTATGCTCTCTCTTTTACTTCAGATACCTCACACAGGGCATTTCCCCTGCAACTTGTAAAATCTCTTACTGAATGGGGCAAAGCCTCTTCTGCACTCCCTGGTTTCAAAAATTCACCTCAGCTGAGATCCCAGTGATTATTCAGGTCATGAGATGAAATATAGGTTGAAAATCCATGCTGGGGACACGAGCAAGTGAGCTCAGCTTCCACCTACTTGGCCACCATCTTTCACTTCTGGCATTTCTTTTAATATACTACATTAGTGAAAAATTTGCTTGAAGGTAAGAGATATGCTCAAATATTTGTTATTATAATGTTAATGTGCAAATTAAGGCCTGTTTTATTATCTCTGATGAGTCTCAGAAATTTCTATATGAGTCGTGGATAGGTACAAACTGGCACTCTCTACTTGAATAGCATAGCTGGTCTCTTATATGTCATGAACCCATGTAACCAAAGTCCTCTATACAGAAAACCAAGGCCCAGGTAGGTTAAATCCAAAGGTCATACAGATGGTATGCTGCTAACACTGGGATTGTAACCTTCTTGTGTCTGATTTCAGAGCTTATGCTCTTTATGTTATGTATTTCTGACTCAGAACAGGGATAATGTTCATCAAATGGGGGTTAACTTGGTGGTGCATTGTTCATAGAGTGCTTTGAAAGATCTTGAAATTTTAAGTGACTTGATTTACCATTTGGAATTCTGACAAAGACTGAGAGAGATTTAAACCTTACAGATAGCAACAAATGCAGCTTACTTTTGAATCAACCATTTGGATCCTGAAATGTAATGTTTGTTTTAGCTGAGGTAAAATAAAAATCTTACTGTAACAAGGGGGACTAGCCAGATCATTTAGGGGAGGGAAGAAACCCTAATCCATCATGACAGGCTCCCCCTTCAGAAAAGAAAGGAGTTGGAGGAAACCCCAAGGTGATGGATTGAAGCATTAACCAGCTAAAGAACCCCACTTCCTGGATAAGGGAATTCCAAAGGCAGCCAGGATCAAAACTGGAGCCACGGAGTGACTCCATACCCCCAAGACAAGAGTAAACAGCTAACACAGCTAGTGACACCACTTGAACAGAGCCTATGTGGGCTGTAACAGCTGGAAAAAGTCACAAAACATGTGTAACAAGGTGATGCCACACCCCAGGCAGAGACACATTGCCTCTGTGAGCTAGAAAACTTTCTCACCTGCTTCCAGATTTTGACAGCCAGAGGAGGGGCCAAGACACAGTGCAGGCTGATGCTCATGGTGGTTGTTGGCCCAGAATTGGCTGGGAATTTGGACACTCCCAAAGTACATAGTATTTGAGGGTAAAGATTTAAAACAGAAGATGTGCAGAAGTGCTTCCTTTTTCCTTTCCCTTGCTTGCATTGTCAGGAGGCAGCCCATGGAAGCAGAGTCCCACATGCAAGATGTCTGCCAGTTGTGGGCCTGTGGGGTACTGGACCCCACTTACAGCTCTTGCATTGCCCTATTTGCACGATCAGAACAGGCTTTTGCAGGACATACATCTCACCAATGGTAGGCTCAGGCAGGAAGCTGCAGCGCTGCACCACATGGCACAAGTCCTGGACTGCTCCCATTCTCTCACCCTGATAGCCACACACAGACATGTGGGCCAGGAATGTTTGCCAGCCTCCAATGGTACAAGCAGCCCTAGATGCTAGTGCCCAGCAAACTGAGCCTCTCACATGACCAGTTGCAGTGATCTGGCAGTGCACCCTGACCCAGGAGGGGGAGAAAGCTGCAAGAAGGAAATAGAGATGCTAACCTCACAACTGTGCACTCCAGAGGGAGAGAGCCTAGAACTGGAGAGATGAAGACCCATCTGTGCAGCAACCTTGGACACAGATAAGAATGGAGAGGTTCTCTGGGCATGGATTTGGATTGCTATCTTTTTGGTAACAAGGGGATTTCTGTGTTTTGCAAAAGAGAGTGGCTTGGAGCAAGAGAGCCCCCACTTCCCCCAAACTGGACACTCTCTTAAAAAAACAAAAAAACATTTCCTTCCCCATCAATCTCTGTTTTATGGTTGTGTATGGCGGCAGGTGGCTGAATCCTATTTTGCTCTGTAACATTACATCTCTCCAATCATAATGAAAGTCAGAAAATACGATTTTATATATGATAGGTTATTCACTTTCTAATCAACTTGTAAATAAATGTGAACTTAAAATACTTAATGTCCTTGCTCTATAAGCTCTACATGAATGGTACCTGATTTCTTCTTGTGATTACTTAAACTTTTTTTTGTTGCACAATATATTGTAAGTCCACAATTCTCCATTGTTATAATAGTGCACTGCACAAGCTCAGATGTTTCTCCATACATATCCAATGACTATTTCCCTTGCTCATGTTTCTCTATTTCTCAAGTCCTTCCATTCCACTACTGGAAGGCTTACAACATGATAATCAAAGTCACCTTGACTTCCCTTGAGTTAGTGATATAGTCAAATACCTTTATTCTGTTGGTTATATGCCATTTACATCTATATGCATTTGTCTGAGACTTTAAGAGCCTTTAGGGCAGAAATGTTTTGATTGTTTTGCTTTGCTAAGTAGCATTTCATTGTATGGTTTTACCACAGTTTGTTTCACCACTCATCCATTGCTGGTGGTTTAGGTTGTTCCCAGTTTTTCACTATTATGGATAAAGCTGTTAAAAATGATCATATATGGTTTTTTTTTCTCTAAATATAAGTTCTAATTTCTCTGGAAAATGTTACCAACAGTGTAATTGCTTGGTTGTATAGTACAGCATGTTTAACAAGAAACTTCCAACCTGTTTTCTAGATTGACTATACCACTTTACATTCCCAAGAATGCAAAGAGTTTCAGTTGCTCCATATCTTCACCAGAATTTATATTCCAGTATTTTTAAAGACATTCTAATAAGTGTATAGTGTTCTTATCTTGGTTTTAATTTGAGCCCACCTAAAGGTTAATGGTGTTAAATATATTTTCCTATGCTTTTTTGCCATCTATATATCTATTTAGTGAAATGTCTGCTTATGCCTTTTGCCTATTTTCTAATGGCATTGTTGTTGTTGTTGTTGTTTTTACTGTTAAGTTTTCAGAGTTATTTATATATCCTAGATACTAGTTATTTGTTTTATAAATGAGTTGCAACATGTCTCCCAGTCTTTAGTTTGCATTTTCATATTCATGACATTGTCTGACAGAGAAATGTTCTTAATTTTAACAAAGAGCATTTATCTGCATTTCCATTTATATACCCTACTTTTGGTGTTCTAAGATATTTTTTCCTAAACTCAGATTACATTGGTTTTCTATGTCTTCTAAAGTTTTGAAGCTTTATGCTTTATATTTATATCTATGTGCCATTTTGAGTTAATTTTTGTATAAGGTTTGAGTTTGAGCCCAGAGTTCATTTTAATTTTTTTATTGTTGTTGAAGTACAATTGTATCCATTTTCACCCCCACCACAACCCCCCACCCATCCCTGCCTCCGACCTTCCAACCTACACCCCTTGGCTTTGTTCATGTCCTTTATACATATTCCTTGATGGCTCTTCCTCTATTATCCCTCTCCCCACTCCTCTCTGGTTACTGTCAGTTTGTTTATTGTGGGTTGCATTTGTTCCATTTGTTGAAAAGACTACCATTTCTCCAATGAATTTTTTTATATCTTGGTCAAAGATGAAATGCCTAGCTTTGGCTGGTGTAGCCCAGTTGATTGAGCAAAGGCCTACAAACCAAAGGGTCACCGGTTTGATTCCCCGTCAGAGCACATGCATGGGTTGTAGGCCAGGTCCCCAGTAGGGGGGGGCACAAAAGGCAACCACACATTGATGTTTCTCTCCCTCTCTTTCTCTTTCCCTTCCCCTCTCTCTAAAAATAAATAAATACAATATTTTTTTTAAAAGATGAAATGGCTGCATTTGTGTGGGCCTACTTCTGGACTCTCTTTTATGGTCCATTGTCCTAAGCATCTATTTCTATGCCAATGTACATTGTATTCATTATTGTAGATTTATAGTGAGTCTTAAAATTTGCTAACATGAGTCTTCTAACTTCGTTCTTTTTCTCAAAATTGTTTTAGTGATTTTATTTTCTTTACACTTTCATATAAATTTTCAAATTTAGAGTTTTAGAAATTCCTATTGTCTATAGTGATAATAACCACAAAATGTCTGTGAAGATTTTTATTGCTATTGCATTAAATCTATAGAACACTTTGAGAAGAATTGGCATTTTTATTACATTAATTCCCACAATCCATGCTCATGGTATGTCTCAGCACTTATTTATATCTACTTTGTTATCTTTCATCAGCATTTCATAGTTTTCAGCATATAAATCCTGTATAAGTTTCTTATATTAATACTTTATTTCATGTTGAGCCATTTTAAATGGTATACATAAATGTTTTCATAAATTTAATTTCAATCGTTCATTGCTTGAACTTAGAAAAAAAAGTAATTGTTGTGTGTTGACCTTGTAGCTTTTGACCTTGCTAAACTCATTCATTAATTCTAAAAGGTTTTCATCTTCCATTCCCTGAGATTTTCTACACAGCTAATCATATTGTCTACAAATGGATCATTTCTTCTTTCCCAATCCATATGCTTTTTCTTTTTCTTTTTCTTATCTTACTGCATTAGCTAGAATATTTAGTATAACATTGAATAGGAGTTGTGAGAGTAGGTATTCTTGCTTTGTTTCTTTATCATAAGAGAAAATCATTCAGCTCTTCACTGTTATGTTACCTTTGGAATTTTCATAGTTTCTTTTTATCAGATTTTGAACATTTTTTTTTACTCCTAGTCTACTGAGGTTTTAAATATAATCATGAATGGATACTCTGTTTTATCAAATACATTCTGCATCTATTTATATGATCATGTGGTATTTTTTCTTCTTTTGGTGGTTAAAATGGTGGATTACATTGATTGATTTATTGATTTTTGAATATTGAATTGGCCTTACATTCCCAAAAGAAACCCAATTGGTTGTGATATTATATTCTTTCAGATATTGCTGGTTTCAGTCTCCTAATATTTTGTTTAGGATTTTTCTTTCCATGCTCATTGGTTGGCAGTTTTACATTTTTTTTGCACTATCTTTGTGTAGTTTTGATATCAAGGTAATGCTGGAATCATAAAGCAAGTTGCAAAGTATTTACTGTTATTTTGTAGAAAAAATGATATTAAAACTTTAAATTATTTATTAACATAACCAGTGAATCATCTGAACCTGGAGATCTATTTTTCAGGAGATTTAAACTATGAAATTGGTTTCTGTTATAGTTAAAAGATTATTCAACTTTTTCATTTAATCCTTAGTGAGTTTTTATAATTTGGCTTTTGAGGATCTGGTGACTTCATCTAAGTTTTTGAGTGTAGAATTGTTTACATTATTTCCTTATTTTCTTTTTAATATCTGCAGTCTGTAGTAACATCCTCTTTCATTCATGATTTGACAATTTGTGTTTTCTCTCTTTCTTCCTTCTCAATTTGCTAGAGAATTATACAATTTTAATATTTGTGAATAACCAGTTTTGTTTCCTTCATTTTCTTGTTCTTTTCAAAACATTTGTTGATTTATACTTTTAAATTTTTTCTTCCTTTTTGCTTAATTTTAGTTAATTTACTATTTTAATAGTTTTCTAAAACAAACATTTAAGTAATTGATTTGAGAACTTTCTTATTTCAAATACATACTCTTAATGCTATAAAATTTTCTATAAACACTACTTTAAACAAAATCCACAAATTTCATTGTCATTCCATTCCAAATAATTTCTAATTTCCTTTCACTTCCTTTGAGACTCCCTATCTTTATGAACCATGAATCATTTTGGTGGTTTTCATTCCAAGTGATTAGAGAATTTTCTGTTATTTCTTTTTAGTTCAAATTATGGTCAGAGATGATATTTCATATGATGTTAATACTTTTCAAGTGTGTTATGGTTTGGTGCACTATTCAAGATAGGGTCTTGATAAATGGATTCTGCTATTATTGAATGGAGTATTCTATATCAATTAGTTCCAGTTGGTTGATAATATTGTCCAGTCAAATACTTTTTACTATATCATTTTGTTAACAATAGGCAATGCTGTTTATTCAGCAGTTTCTACATTATAAGTGTTGTAGTAGGCAATTATTTGTAATATTTATTTAATTTTTGTAATACTTATTTAAACACTGCAAGATATATATCCCATTTTACATATTACAAAACCGATATGCAGATGTTGAGTTCCATGTCTAAGATTACATAAAAATAAAATTTTGAGGCCAGAATTTGAACAAAGTTCTGTCTGGCTCAAAAAACTATGTTGTTTTCATTTTACTACCCTAGTTTTGGCTTGATAGACAAGGTCAGTCTTGAAAAAGTCCAGCCATTTTTAATATACAAAGAACAGTTTGTGTGGCATGATATAGCATGGAAGCCAAGGAGTTCATGTGTGCACATACATGCGTGAACAATGACAACTTCACTTACTTGTCAGCGGGGGCAGTAGATGTAGTTGAGTATGTATGTGTACTGTGTGGCCATCACATTCAAAATGACTGAGTAGAGCAATGAATCTGAACCAGATTTCACATTAAGCTTGAACATTCCTCCATGGAAGTTATTCAGATGATTCAGAAGACCACAACTATGAGAAACTGCTGATTCGCAGGTTCATCATGACAATGTGTCCACTCATCATGTCTTGTGCAGAGGTTTTTTCTGTGAAACATTAAATCACCCAGGTGACTCAGCCCCACTATAGACCACATTTGGCACCTTGCAACTTCTACCTTTCCCCAAAACCAAAAGCACCTTTGAAAGCAAAGATATTTCAGGCTATTGATGAGACTCAGAAAAATACAACAAGGTTACCGATGGCAACTGTGTGAGATCCCAAGGTGCCTACTTTGAAGAGGACTGGGGCACCATTGTACTGTGTACAATATTTCTTGTATCTTGTGTCTTCTTCAATAAATGTCTCTAGTTTTCATATTACATGGATGGATAATTTCTAGACAGACTTCATATATGAACTAGTTGATATGTTGTTTAGAGAACATTTTTAACTTGTATCCACAAGTACATATTCTGTCTGTCCAACTAGACTGTGAACTCCCTAAAGTTAAAGATTCTCTTCTTTTCCTTTTGCATAATGCTTGTTAAAGCTTCAATGTCCACTAAAGGCTTGATAGATGTTGACTGACAAATTGACTGACTTAAATTCCTTTAAAAAGCTTCAGTAGGAACAGAGTGGTGGTGGTCATAGCTACTGTCTTGAAGAAGCAAGAAGTCATATCCTAGACCTGAATTATATGTTACTATTTCTCAATAAAGATGCTATTGGGGGAGGGAAGATGGTGGCATGGTAGGAGGGAGCAGATTCCACCTTCCCCTACACTGGAGAGAAAAACCTAGCCAATCTATGGAGGAACAAAGCACACAGCCAACAGTATCACAGCATATATAAAAATAGGAGGTAAAAAATGTAGCGGACATTGAAAAACCAGACAGTAAGGAGAGTGCTTCAGGACAATAAGGGCCCAGGGATCAGCGTGAGGACCAAGGAGGCTGAAGCCCCAGGCCCAGCACTCACTGGGTCTCCCACAGGGCTCTTGGGAGAGAGCTGGGTCAACCACTCCCTCCTTGGCCAAACAAGGATTGAGCAGCACCAGGGGAGGCCTGGTTGCTTGAAAGCACATAGAGGGGAGTAAGGACTGAGTGGCAAATACACAGGGGCTGTGAGTACCCAGGCATAGCCCTGGGAAGAGTGTGCGCCTGAGCCCATATGACCAAGGGTGGCCTGGCCATGCACCCATGCCAGCAACCCAGGGAGAGTGTGGTTTTGTGGAAGACCCAGAGCCCACACCTGTGAACCTGGGGGAAGCACGTGCTCCATAGGAGCCCACAACCATGAACTTGGGGGAAGCGAATGCTCGGTAGGAACCCCGGAGCCCACAACCATGAACCCTGAGAAGTGCACTTAGGAGGGCCTGGATCCCACACTCAGTGCCCTGTGGAGAGGCACCAGACTGGCTCTGGGGAGAGTGCACAACTGAGTGCTGAATAGGAAGGGAGAAAAGTGAAACCAATGCCCTTCAGCCTGCGGCAGCCAGCAAGACCAAAAAAACCAGTTTGGCCAGTTTTAAACCAACAAGAGGTTTTTTTTGTTGTTGTTGTTTGATTTTTTTATTTCTTTAAGTAATTTTTTATTTTTTAATTTTTATTGTTTTTATATCTCTCAATACCTTTTGCTTCCCTTTCCTTCTTTCTACTTTTATTCCTTCTTCCTTTCTTTCCAATTTTATCTCTTATTCCTTCCTTCCTCTGCTTTTATTCTTTTTTCTTTTTAAACACCCACAAGTGAGACAAAAAAAAAAGAAATGTGAAAAGACCAGAGTTTGACCCAAAGAGGGGGTATCCCAACAGGTGAGACAGCAAGACAAATTTCACTTTGCTATTACAGAGAATCTACAAGTTATTGCATATTTGTATAATTATTTTTTGCATTATTCCTACATCTTTTATTTTAATAGTATTTTTGTATTTCTCTTCTTTCTGTATAGTCTTCTTTGCTTGGTCGGTTATATTGTATCATTTGACAGGTTTCCCCTGCTATTTTATTCATAGTGTGTTGCTAATTGACTGTCCTTCACTTCAGTTGTGTTCTATTAGTACACTACTCAAGGTTCTATACTTTCTATTACTGTTATCTAGATCTCATAGATTCTGTCATATGATTGTTGATCTAATATCACTGTAAATAATAGCTATTCTATACAATTGCAAATACTACACAACCCACCCTCCAGATCTTAGCCCACTTCATGGTTTACTGAAATCTATTACTGTAGCGGTTCTATTGTCTCAAACACTACACCTATTTACTATCATTTACTCTCACCTTATCTCAGAATCTGACCTCTGATGACCTCACTGCTTTCTAGTTCTAACTCACAATCGTTCCCTCCCCATCAAGAGTCTTATCTTCTTTCCATCCTTTCTAAAAAGGGGCTAGTTGGGTGGATATCACAGTTAACACTATACATAGCCAAAGGATCTCCTATTTCTTCTCTACCAGCTGTTACTGTAAATATCATAGAATACTCTCTCGCTGTCTTAAACCATTTTGCCTTACCCCTCCAACTGATCACAAAAAAAGAGTAGGTGGAAGCTGTGAACACCAGGAGACCCAAAGGAGACTGCACCACTGAATCTCACAGGTATCCTACCACAGAAGTTCACACCATAAACCCAGGAAGCCAGAACAGATCAATTTAAGAAGACGGTCTAACAAGAAGAGTCTCACGAACAATGAGAAGACAAGGAAACAATCCCCAAATGAAGGGAAAGGAGGAAGCCTCAGAGAGAATGCTAAACGAAATAGAAGCAACTCAACTTTCAGACATGGAGTTCAAAACAATGATTATCAGGAAGTTGAATGGGCTCACAATGAGCTTCCAGAAACTACAGAAAAGCTACAATTAACTCACTGCAAACTATATCAACATGAAAAAGGAAATAGAAACTATCAACAAAGGCCAAGCAGAAGTGAAGAATACAATTTCTGAACTGAAGAACACAGTAGAAGGATTGAAAAGTAGGATTGATGAGGCAGAAGATTGGATCAGTGAGCTGGAGAACATGTAGAAAAAAACACCCAGAAAGAGCAAGAAAAGGAAAAGAGGATCAGAAAGAATGAAGAGGGTTTAAGAGAAATGCAAGACAATGTGAAACATAATAATATCCATATAATAGGGATACCACAAGGAGAAGAAGAAGAGCAAGGGATAGAAAACCTATCTGAAAAAGTAATGATGGTAAACTTCTCTAATTTGATGAGAGAAAAAGTCACACAAATCCAGGAAACACAGAGAGTCCCAATCAAGAGGAACCCAAAGAGGCCCACCTCAAGACACATCATAATTAAAATGGCAAAATTTCAAGACAAAGAGAGAATCTTAAAGGCAGCAAGGGAGAAACAGAAAGTAACATACAAGGGAGCCCCGATAAGCCTAGCAGGTGACTTCTAATGGAAACGCTCTAAGCCAGAAGAGAATGGCAAGAAATATTCCAAGCAATGAGAACCAGAGGTCTGCAACCAAGGCTACTTTTCCCAGCAGAGCTGTCAATTAAGAAAGAAGGCCAAATAAGGAGCTTCCCAGACAAAACAAGTCTAAAAGAATACACCTCCACCAAACCAGCTCTGCAAGAAATGCTAAAGGGCCTGCTTTAAGGAAAGGAAGGAAAAGAGAGAGAGGAACACAGGTACAAAAATGGCAATGAATAAGTAAGTGTCAATAATAACCATAAATGTAAAAGGATTAAATGCTCCAATCAAAAGACATAGAATAGTTGAATGGATAAGAAAGCATGACTGACACATATGCACCCAACACAGGAGCACCCAAACACATAAAGAAAATCTTAGAGGACTTCAAGAAAGATATTGACAGCAACGCAATTATAGTAGGGGATTTTAACACCCCACTGTCAAAAATGGACAGATCTTCCAAACAAAATATCAACAAAGATATTTTGGCATTTAAAAATGCCCTAGATGAAATGAACTTAACTGATATGTATAGAGCCTTCCATCCCAAATAAGCCAAATACATATTCTTTTCAAATGCACATGGAACATTTGCAAAGATAGACCACATGATAGGACAATAAACAAGCCTCAACAAATTCAAGAAAATTGAAATCATACCAAGCATCTTCTCTGATTACAAGGGACTGAAACTAGAAACCAACCTCAAGGAAAAAAAATCCAAAACACTCAAAATTATGGACATTGAATAGCATGCTATTAAACAGTGAATGGATCAAGAATGAAGCTAGAGAAAAAATCAGAAAGTTTCTGGAAACAAAGGAAAATTAACTAACAACAACCCAAAACTTATGGGACACAGCGAAGGTAGTCCTGAGAGGGAAGTTCATAGCAATACGAACATACCTAAAAAAGAGAAACATTTCAAACAAACAACCTAACCCCACATCTACAAGAACTCGAGGAACAACAACAAAGACAGCCCAGAGCAAGTAGAAGGAAAGAAATAACCAAGATCAGAGCAGAATTAAAAGACATAGAGACTAAAAAACAATTCTAAGGAACAATGAGTCCAGGAGCTGCTTCTCTGAAAAGACAAACAAAACTGACAAGCCTTTAAGCAGGCTCATCAAGAAAAAAAGAGAGGAGACCCAAATAAACACAATCAGAAATGAAAGAGGATAGATTACAACTGACACCACAGAAATACAAAGGATTGTAAGACATTACTACAAGGAAATGTCTGCTAAGAAATTTGAAAACCTAGGTGAAATGGGCAAATTTCTAGAAAAATATAATCTTCCAAAACTCAATGAAGAAGCAGAAAACCTGAATAAACCAATAACAGCAGAGGAAATTGAAACAGTAATAAAAAAACTCCCAACACACCAAAACCCTGGACTAGGTGGTTTCACAGGAGAATTCTACAAAGCATTTAAGAAAGAGCTAACCCCTATCCTTCACAGACTATTCCAAAACACCCAAAGTGATGGAAGACTCCCAACCTCTTTTTATGAAACCAGCATCCTCCTAACCCAAAAACCAGATAAAGACACAACAGAGAAAGAAAACTTCAGGCCACTATCCCTGATGAACATAGGCGCTAAAATCCTCAACAAAATATTGGCAAACCACATCCAACAATACATTAAAAAGATCATACACTGTGACCTAATGGGATTCATCCCAGGCATGCAAGGATGGTACAATATTCACAAATCAGTAACTGTAATATGTCACATAAGCAAAAGCAAAGAAAAGAAAGTACATGATCATATCAAAAGATGTGGAAAAAGCATTTGATAATTACAGAACTCATTTATGATAAAAAACACTTAGCAAAGGGGAAACAGAGGGAGCATTCTTCAACATAATTAAGGCCATATATGAGAGACCTACAGCCAACATCATACTCAGTTGGCAAAACTAAAATATTTCCCACTAAGATCAGGAACAAGACAAAGTTTTCCACTCTCACCACTTCTATTCAATATAGTATTGGAAGTTTTAGCCACAGTGATCAGACAAGAAAAGGAAATAAAAGGCATCCGAATTGGAAAGGAGGAAACAAAACTGTCACTGTTTGCAGATAACATGATGGTGTACATAGAAAATCCTATAGACACAGCAAAAAAAACTGTTTGACCTAATAAATGAATTTGGCAAAACTGAAGGATACAAAGTCAATATCCAGAAATCAAAGGCATTTCTGTGCACCACCAATGAAACAGCAGAAGCAGAAATCAAGGGAAAAATCCTGTTTGAAATAGAAAAAGAAAATACCTAGGAATAAACCTAAACAAAGAGGTAAAAGAACTGTATTCGGAAAACTACCTACCACTGAGGAAAGAAATCAAGGAAGACACAACCAAATGGAAACATATACCGTGTTCATGCATCCAAAGAATCAACATCATCAAAATGTCGATACTACCCAAAACAATTTACAGATTCAATGCAATACCTATTAAAGTACCAATGGCATATTTCACAGACATGAAACAAACACTTCAAAAATTCATATGGAACCATAAATGACCTTGAATAACTGCTGCAATTTTGAGAAAGAAGAACAAAGTAGGAGGGATAACAATACCTGATACCAAACTGTATTACAAGTCCACTGTAATCAAAAGAGCCTGGTACTAACATAAAAACAGGCACATGGACCAATGGAACAGAACAGAGAGCCCAGAAATAAACCCAAGTCTCTATGGTCAATTAATATTCAACAAAGAGGGCAGCAACATAAAATGGAATAAAAATAGCCTCTTCAACAAATGGTTTTGGGAAAACTGGACAGCTATGTGCAAAGAAAATGAAACTCGAGCACCAACTTATACCACACACAAAAATAAATTCAAGGTGGATAAAAGATTTAAATATAAACTGTGACACCATTAAAGTACTAGAGGAGAACATAGGCAGGGAAATCTCAGATATTTCATGCAACAGCATTTTTACTGATATGTTCCCTAGAGCAAGGGACATAAAGGAAGGAATAAACGAATGGGATCTCATCAGAATAAAAAGCTTCTGCATGGCTAAAGAAAACAGTATTAAAGTAAAAAGAGAACCAACTGTGTGGGAAAACATATTTGCCAATGATACCTCAGACAAGGGTTTAATCTACAAAATATATAAAAACTTACACTATGTCACTGTAAGAAGACAAGCAACCCAATTAAAAAATGGGCAAAGGACTTGAACAGACAATTGTCCAAGGAGGACATACAGAGGATCCAGAGTCACATGAAAAGATGCTCAATATCGCTAACTATCAGAGAGATGCAGATTAAAACCACAATGAGATACCAGTTCACACCACTCAGAATGGCCATCATAAACAAACAACAAAGAACAAGTCTTGGAGAGGATGTGGATAAAAAGGAAGTCTGGTGCATTGTTGGTTGGATTGCAGACTAGTACAACCACTATGGAATACAGTATGGAATTTCCTCAGAAAACTAAAAATGCAACTGCCTTTTGACCCAGCAATTCAACTGCCGGGATTGTATCCTAAGAACCCTGAAACACCAATTCAAAAGAATCTATGCACCCCAATGTTCATAGCAACACAATTTTTAATAGCCAAGTGTTGGAAGCAACCTAGATGCCCATCAGTAAATTAATGGATCAAAAATCAAGGGTACATTTACACAGTGGAATTCTATGCAGCAGAAAGAAGGAGCTCTTACTCTTTGAGACAGCATGGATGGAATTGGAAAGCATTATGCTAAGTGAAATAACCCAGGTGGTGAAAGAGAAATACCATATGATCTCACCTTTAACAGGGACCTAAACACCAAAACAAACAAACAATGAAAATATAACCTAAGACACTGAAACAGAGAGCAGGCTGACAGTGTTCAGAGGGGAGAGGGGAGGGAATTTCAGGGGAATTTCAAGGGAAGAGGGGAAAAGTATACAGGAACAAGTATAAATGACACATGAACAAAAACTAGGGGGAGTGGAAATGGGAGGGAGGTGGGGTGCAATTTGTGGGTGGCCTGGGATGTAGTAAAGGACAGAAAACTGTACTTGAATAATGGTTAAAATAAAATGTAAAAAAAAATTTTAAAAGATGCTATTGGTATCTGGATTGTGGAAATTCTTGTCATGACAATAGCACAACAGTCTTTTGAGCATTACAGAATATTTAGCATATCTGCCACATATGCCTCGATATCAGTATTTCTTCAGTTATTTTTCACAATAAAAAAAACCTTCCACACAATTTTCAGTGCCCTTTATAAGGGATGTATTTCCCTAATCAAGAACCACTGAAAGTGCCTGGCATTTTTACTGGTGTTCAATAAAATTTTGTATATAAAAGAAAAAGAACACCCCTCAATGGAGGTACTTCAGAGTTTTGAAAATTGTGATTGAGGGTGTGTCTATTAAGATCTGCTTGTGGAGAAAGGATAAATATGGTATCTATGTTCACTCCTAAAATACCTTTTACTTCAAAAGTTTCCCTGGGTTTGTCCAAGTTTACAGTTCACTATTTTGAGAATGACCAACACTCCTGTAGATTATGAGGTACTTGTGAGTATCCAAAGGCAAGAGTCCCCAACCATTGTGCAAAGAACTCTTCTGTATTGCTCTATTGAGTGAAAGCTCTAAGATCTCCCTCAGACTCTGTGAGGAATCAGGCAAATAGGGTTAAGTATGCTACTTGTAAACAGGAAAAGGAACTCAGCACAAAATTAAATTTGTAGTTTTCAACTCTGGCCATACAGTAGAATTACATGGAATGCTTTTAAAAGATATGGATGCCCATGTCCTACCCTAGATGAATTAGATCAGAACCTGATAATGGGAAATATGTATGGTACATTTTAAGGTCCCAGGTGGTTTTAATGTGAAACTAGTGTTAAGAACCATTAGTTTTAAACAAAAGGGTTGAAATGATTATCAAATAAGTTTTAAAAGATGATTTCAATGTGCTATAACAAAAGAACATAGATGGATAGATTGTAGAGTCAGAGTTACCCGAGTAACATTTCTGGCTTAGTTACATATCATTTTTGTGATCCTGGGGAAATTATTAGTTTCTTTGTGCTTTACTTTATTTATCTGTAAAATAAAAATAAAAATATTACCTACCTCATAAGATTATTATAAAAATAACGATTTTTTTCATTACCTTTAGCACAGTTTCTTGTACTGAGTGGCTCAATAAATTTCTTAAAAATATGTAGTGTGAAACAAAATTTAAGCTATGTAATACACATTCAAAAACCAGGAAGAAATTAAAGAAAATTTCATTTGGAATATCAAATTGTCAGGATGATATCATAACTAAGGTAGGACACTCATTTCAAAGAGGATAGTAAAACCCTCCACATTTCAGACTCCCTGAAGATGAATGCTCTGCCTTCATTAACTGTGGACAGGTGACATGACATCTGCCAGTATATGTCACCAGGATAGGTGACTCCTCCATCAAGCCATGAGTATAGTAATACAAAAAGGAGAAACACAGTTGCATATCCTCACATCTCTCTGAGATGCATGGACAAGATTGAGAAACAAATTAACACCAGAAAGGTCACTTGCTTTGATCTTATAAGGACAGAAATACTCTCAGCTATGCATAAATCCACAGCATTCACAATTTGGAGGATTAATTTACACCACTGCCCCCACCAACTAGCTAGGGATGGTGCAGTGCTCACTAATAAACACCTATGAGGAACAAAAAGCAGGTACTGACTACACTAATGCCATCACTTGAATCCTTATAAATTAGGCATTTTATAGAACTATCAAAATTTTTCTTCTAGTCACTTAGAGATCTTTGGAGTTTGAGAAATTGATAGTGTACAGGGATGAGTACCCACAAAGCATTGTATCTACATTATCCAAATCTATACAGGCAGTGACAATAGATAAAGACATCTCCATCAATACATCACAACACAAGAAAGAGATATGGGTCTCTAGATGAAAGCATTGGGCACCAATTTGTTCTGCTGGCACATTACCTCATTCACTCCTGAGCATTAATGAGTTATCCTTTAAGTTGTTATCCCATAACCTCCATTTCAAAATGGCTGCAGTCATGATGAACAAAATGGCTCATATTACCCTTTGCATTGGTGATGCCCCAAAATACTTACATCTGGGACAGTGTTTTCCAATATGTAGAGTGAACCAATCACGCCAGACTAGAAGATCATAAACTACTTCAAACATCACCTAATGTACTACAATTTAACTTAAAAAAAGATTAATTTGTCTTCTTGAAATGACTATAAAATTCTGCATAGCCAACCAACAGAATTAAATGAATCTCCTGCATGATACTTGTCTATAAAATCTACTTAAAATTTTTTCTTGCTTTAAAAGTCAATATTTTTATACTTGAAATGCAAAAAAATCTGACTGTAATACAAGAATGTATGAGTAAAAAAATCAATACTTTTATCCTTTAAAATGCATCATAACTTAGTATCCTATGTAAAAGCTGCTAATGAGCCAGCATTAAAGGATATTGAGGCTGCTTTTGCTTCCCAAATATGTACATATGTGTGTGAACACACTCATATGTGTGCATGTATTGGAGAATGGGATTGAAGTGTATGTAAGAAATGTTATTAAGTTACTATTGATTTTTTATTTACTGTTCCTGCCACAATGAAAAGCACCCAACTGATGTTTAATAAGCATTTACTGGATGGAAAAAACAAAACAAATGAAAAATTTTCCACTACTCAAACTTGGCTTGATTAAAAAAAATTGGGAAAGCATGGTACAAGGCTGCTGACTACCACATATATCTCAAATATGAGAGTATTTTATTAGAATACTAAGTGGCACTCAGAGAATTTATGGACCACATAAAACTAATTAACTAGTTCTTTGACATATAAAAGTAATTTATATTTTATAATCAAAGTAAAGAGTTGAGTAAACAAGAGTATATGACACACAAAATGAGAAAGATATTTTTATTTCCATCTTCTGTACTGGCCATCTCTCCATAATTACCAGAATCTCTGTGTTTGGGAAAATGACTAGTATTTTAATTGTGTCTAAGACTTTTTTAAACTTTATTTTTATTGTTGACACTATCACAGATGACCCCATTTTTCCTTTTGTCCACTTCCACCTAGTCTCTTCCATGACTCCCCACTGCCCCTCAAACACAACTGATGATGAAAGTACTAGTAATTTTCTAAAGTCCCTCCCATGTTTAAAAGTTTGTGTAGTTGACTTTATGGCCAGGCTAAGCTTTGTCTGAGGACAGGTTTGATGTTGGGAAGAAGAAGGGTGTGCAAGGAGGAAGGAAATTAGAATTCATTAAGTACTTGGTTTTCTTTTCATACCTTGCTAAACATTTTACATACACCCATCATCACCTTTTGTCTTTACAACCAGTGTTGCAAGATTGATGGTGTATCCTTTTTTTACAGAGAAGATTCAGAGAGGTTAAGATACTAACCTTACAGAGACAGTAAGTGGCAGAGCTGAGATCAAGACCCATTCTTCTGACTCCAAATTCCAGAATCATGGCTTTGAACTTTGTATGCAGTAGGCAGGAGGGTGGCAAGAGATGTGTGAGACAGGATGAGGCATTTGCAATAGTTGACACACAATATGTCATGTTCTAGGCAGCCAGGGCCAAATGCTGCAGGTCTCTGAGGACTTGAATTCCACATGTCTTACTCTTGCTGAATATGTACCCTCTGCAGATCTGCAGTGGCCCAGTGGAAGCAGGCAACATCAGAAAGCTAAGTGAATTATTTCTCATGGGCCTCACTGAAGATCCTCAGTTCCAGTCTATCTTCTTTGGCCTCTTTTTTTTTTTTCTCATCTATGCATTCACACTGGTGGGAAACATGGAACTCCTTGCCACTGCTGTGGTCAACCTCTGACCCATTTCCATGTGTTTCCTCCTTAGAAATCTGTCTGTCTTGACTTCTGTTATTTTTTCAGTCATATTTGCAAAAGTGGAGATGGAATTTTTCTCTGGTTACCAAACTATCTCATTTGGTTGTGTCCAGGCAAGCTGTTTTTTTTTTATCTTTGATGTCACTGAATTCTTCCTTCTGGCTTCCATGGCCTATGACAGCTATGTGGCTATCTGCACTCCACTGCTCTACCATATTATAATGTCCCCAAGGCTCTGTTTGCAGTCAGTGACTACCAGCTATGTAGTGGGCCTGATGAACATTGTGCTCCTCACTAGTACAACATTTCTTCTGATGTTCCATAAGTCCCATGTCATCACTCGCTGCTTCTGTGATATTCCTCCCTTTTCAAAATTCTCCTGCTCTGAAAAACAAATTCTTCAGCTGATTTTCTTTACCTGTTGTGGATTTAATGTGTCTGTGTCCCTGACAATCATCCGGGTCTCCTACATGCGTCTTCTTGGCTATCATAAGAATCTCTTCAGCCTAGGGCAAACACAGAACATTCTCCACTTGTGCTTCCTGCCTGATGCCAGCCTGTGGTAGGGAACCATAATGTTCATTTACTTGTGCCTATCCTCTGAGTACACAATAGACAGGGACAGGCTGTTCTCTGCATTCTACACAGTGGTTAACCCCATGATCCACCCCATTATCTATAGCCTGAAGAACAAAGATATAAAGGAAACATTTGGGAAAATTCTCAAGAAGGCCTCAAAATTCCTCTCTCTACCTATACCCAGAGTTCCATGAGGTCTAATATAATAAAGAAAGGTTATAGAAGGAAAAATAGGGAGGTGACATATTTTTGGCCACCCACCATGTCTCAGGCATTATTTTAGGAATTTTACATAGATTATGCCTTGCATATTCTTCAAAACTCTGGAAGTCAAGTGTTATCATTGTCTCTTTGTAGATGAAGAAACTGAGGCTATGAGAGGTTCAGTGATTTGCCCAAGGTCACATAGCTATCTGCAGTAGAACTTGGATTTCAATTCAGGACTATGTGTCTCTGAAACTCCCTGTAAATTGTTACACTGTTTCAAGGACGGCAAGATACCATCCTCTCTCTTAACCCTCAAAATCCAGGGTTTCCATTTTTTTTTCCCTTTCTGGTAAATCTGTCCTCTCAAGTTTATAGTAGATTTAGCTACTTAAGACCCGCTCTCTTTCCAATCGCCAATTCTCTACTTGTAGCTGTGGGACATGCCTAGTTACATAATTAAACTAATTGAATACCTGTTGTATACAGAGCTCTATACCAGATGCAGGAATGGGCAAGATCCACAAGGAAAAACCTCTGGTCACTACATTTTGGCAGCTTCCAACTCATTTATGGAAGACAGTTGATTCCACCCTAAAGGCAACTGAACTATGACTTCTTAGATACATTACTATTTATTGACTTCTTTCTATGTGCTAAATCAATTTTCTCATAATCTTTCCAAGAACTCTGTGACATAGTTACTATTTTTGCTCTGGTTTTACAGATGAGAATATTGTAGCTAAAATGGATCAAGGAACCCACTCAGGGTCACACAGTTAATGAATGATTAATACAGATTTTGAATCCAGGTTTGTTTGTCCAAAGAGCTTATGTCCTTTCCACTCTGCTATATCACCTCCTGGATTACTGGCATGTCTATCAATAAGCACCAAGAGATATAAGTTGTGAACTTTGGACTCAAAGCAAGGAAAACAAGATGGACTGGGTTTATAAGAAAGCCTCTATTTCAGTGTCTTTGACTATATTTTGCTTGTTTCTTTGTTTTGTTGTTTAGGTTCCTGTTAAAGGTGAGGTCATATGATATTTATCTTTCACTGCCTGGCTTATTTCGCTTAGCATAATGCTTTCCAGTTACATCCATGATGCTGCAACGGGTAGTAGCTCCTTCTTTCTTTCTGCTGCATAGTATTCCATTGTGTAAATGTACCATAGTGTTTTGATCCATTCATTTATTGATGGACAGGCAGAAAGTGATCAGAGGAGAGAGAAGAGGGCATTTCAGGGGAAAAGTGGAAGGGTTTACAGGAACAAAGTTAAAAGACACATGGACAAAAACTGGGGTGAGGGTGGTAATGGGAGGGAAGTCGGGAGGGGTGGGTGGGCTGGATTTGGAGTAAAAGGGAGAAAACTGTACTTGAACAAAGATTAAAATAAAATTAAAAAAAAGAAAGCCTCTAAGAAGATGTGGGTTGTTTAAATGAAGTCTATAAAGAGTGAGAAGTAGTAACAATGGATGACTGTCAAAGAAACTGGGGATCAAAGACTGAGATAGAAAAATCTGGTGCATAGTGGGATGGTTTGGCTGGAGCAGGGTACAATGCAAATTTAGAAGCAAAGTATATTGATAAAATGGACAGATGGTTGGTAATAAACAAAAGATATTAAAAAAGTGGGGAGATGGTTGGGTAGGGCTTATATACTTTGTTTGTGGTTCTTATTAATATTTAACAATCCCTTACAATCATGGGAAATTTAAAAAACATTTCTTATTTCCCTAATTTGACACAAGATGGCTTTGACTGTGTGGCTGCTTAAAGCTGTGGTAAGTTGTAATAAGTTTTATGAAAGCCAGGACCTCCATAAAATTTTACTCTATTCTTTTTCTATAGTCTACCCTCCTTAGATTGGCCAGATGATGAAGAAATTTGAGCCCTTCATCACAAGGGGCCATTGGGGGATTACTTCCTGACTCAAAACTTCTGGTCAAGTTAGGTTTAGGCAAGGCCTAAATCAGTGTGACCTAGTGAAATTGTCTCAAGTCTAAAGGCAGCCATATCTAGAGGAGGAGCTTGCTTCCTAACATCTTCCATACTAGGAAATCCTTTGTCCTAGAACACACTTTTCTCTATTTTGTCACTTTATCGTTATCTCTATTGCAATAGTCATCCAAGACTATTGCAATAACTTCCTAACCAATCTCACTACTTAGAACCAAAGCTTGCCCTGATTAATTCATCCTCCACACTGCTACCTTATGATTATTCTAAATAGAAGTCTGGTCACATCACTGTTTCTTCAATGGTTCTTTACTGTCCTCATAATAAAGTCCAAATCCCCTAATGTAGAAGGTCCACAATCAGACCTTACCTATCTTACCTATCAAATCTTATCTTTCACAAGCACTCTTCCCTTCTTCACATATCATAACCTTCTCTTTGTACTACTACTTTTCTCATTCACAATGCCCCCACTTTTCATCAGTGAAAAATCCTCCCAATGTCCTTAATCATGGCCTTCCTCTTGAGCCAACCAAAAGTATTTGCTCCTTCCTTGGAACTTTAGAAACAATACTTGCAGCATGCAATCATCCTATATGTGTATATTACCTTATTCTATTCTATTTTTCTTATACCTATATCTATTGTATGATTTAAGGGTAGCACCAAGTTACCTCCGAGCTATGTAACCACCTTAGGGTTTGAAACTAAGTTGGAATTTAGTAATGTTTTTCATGAGAAGAATAATGACTTCGCATATACTGCATGTTAGGGCTCTACTGTGGGCATTTATATCTACTTTTGAACTCTCAAAAGTCTAGAGATATGTTATTAATCCATACTCTTTCAGTATTCCACCTCTTGCCCAATATTTACTTCCTATTTTTTTAAATTTATTGAGGTGATATTGGGTTAAAAAACATGCAGGTTTCAAGTGTACAATTCAACAAAACATCATCTTCACACTGCATCAAGCACTTTTTACCCAAAGTCTCTTTCTGTTCCTATCTCCCCTTTACCCAACTCCACATACCCACATTCCCCTTTCCTCTGGCTATCACCACACTATTGTCTGTGTCTAAGTGTTATATATAATTTTTGGTTAATCCCTTCATCTTCTTCTATCCAACCCACCAACACTCTGCCCTCTGACAGCAGTCAGTCTGTTCAATATATCCATGCCTTTGTTTCTATTTTATCAGTTTATTTTGTTTATTAGATTCCACATATGAATTAATCATATGGTATTTGTCTTTCTCTGACTGGCTTATTTCACTTAGCATAAAAATCTACAGCTCCACCCATGCTGTTGCAAAAGGTAAGATTTTCACTTTTACAGACAAGTAGTATTGCATTGTGTAAATGTACCACAACTGCTTTATCCACTCATCTGATGATGGACACTTGGGTTGTTTTCAGATCTTGGTTATTGTAAATAATGCTGTAATGAGCATAGGGGTGCATATATTCTTTTGCATTAGTGTTTTGGGTTTCTTAGTATATATTCCAAGAATTGGGATCACAGGGTCAAAAAGCAGTTTCATTTTAAAATTTTTAAAGGAAATTCATTACTGTCTTCCACAGCAGCTGCACCAGCCTGCATTCCCACCAACAGTGTACGAGAGTTCCCTTTTCCCACATTCATGCCACATTTGTGCCACGTTTTTTGTTTTGCTTTTATTTTTTAATTATATTTTATTATGTTATCATTACAGTTGTCCCAATTTTCCCCCTTTGCTGCCCTCCACCCAGCAACCCCCACACCCTCAGGCAATCCACACAGCTTTGTTCATAACCATTGGATATATGCATAAGTTCTTTGGCTACTCTATTCCTATACTGTATTTTACATCCCCATGGCTATTCTGTAACTACATATTTTTGCTTATTAATTCTCTCACCTCTTCATACATTCCCCCACACACCTCTCCCACCTGGCAACCATCAAAACACATTCCATGTTCATGATTCTGTCCCTGTTCTTGTTTGCTTAGTTTTTTAATAGAGTCAATTTTTAATAAATATGTATTCATTGCCATTTCATTGTTCATAGTTTTGATCTTCTTTTTCTTAAGTCCCTTTAATATTTCGTATAATAAGTTTGGTGATGATGAACTCTTTAGTTTTTTCTTGTCTGAGAAGCTCTTTATCTTCCCTTTGATTCCAAATGATAACTTTGCTGGGTAGAGCAATCATGGCTGTAGATCCTTGCTTTCCATGACTTTGAATATTTCTTGCTAATCCCTTCTAGCCTGCAAAATTTCTTTTGAGAAATATCTGACAGTCTTATGGGAACGTTCCTGTAGGAAAATAACTTATTTTCTCTTGCTGCTTTTAAGATTCTCTCTTTATCTTTATTTAACCTTTGGCATTTTAATTATGATGTGTCTTGGAGTGGGTTTTTTTGCATCCATCTTGTTTGGGACTCTCTGTGCTTCCTAGACTTGCATGTCTATTTCCCTCACCAAATTAGGAAAATTTTCTTTCTTTATTTTTTTTTCAAATAGAGTACCAATTTCTTGCTCTTTCTCTTGTCCTTCTGGCATCCCTATGATATGAATGTTGGAACTTCTGAAGTTGTCCAAGAGGCTGCTTATACTATCCTCTGGACTCTTGGACACTTATCCTCTTATGCTAGTCTTGGACTCTTTTTTTCATCTTGTTGTTCTGATTGGTTGTTTTTGCTCCCTAATGTTTCAAATAATTGATTTGATTTTTGACTTCATCCACTCTACTGTTGTTTCCCTGTAAATTATTCTTTATTTTATTTAGTGTATCCTTCATTTCTGACTGGATCTTTTTATGCTGTTGACGTCCATAGTAAGTTCCTTGAGCATCCTTATAACCAGTGTTTTGAACTCTACATCTGATAAATTGCTTCTCTCCATTTTGTTTACTTCTTTTTCTGGAGTTTTGTTTTGTTCTTTCATTTGGGCCCTATTTCTTTATCTCTTCATTTTGGTAGCCTCCCTGTGTTTGTTTCTCTGTATTAGGTAGAGCTCCTATGACTCTCTGTCTTGGTAATGTGGCCTAATGTACTAGTTGTCCTGTAGAGTCCAGTGGCACAGCCCCTTGTCACCCAACCTGGGTACTCAGTGTACAGCAGTTGTGTGGGTTGAGTACACCCCCCTCTTGTAGTTGAGCCTTGATTTCTGTTAGAAGGTCAATGGGAGACATTTACCAAGGCCAGTCAGCTCCAAGAACTGGCTGAGACCACTGATCACCTGCCTCCACCCTATGTGGAGGTTCACCTGTTCAGGAGCAGTGTGGTGGTGCTCTGACATGGTCTATAGCTGTCCGTTGGGTCTATAGCTGTCCTGTCAGCTCTGTAGTTTCTCAGGTGCTGCAGGTCAAGTTCAGCTTCCCCACCTGTGTTTCACCCAGGGCTACCCTACCTAAGCTATAAAGCAATCTGAGATGGCTGTTACTTGTGCTGGCTTGGATATTTCCTGGCAAAGACAAGTTTTGAATCTAGGCTGGTCTCTGATATTGCTTGGCCTGGGGCCCCTTATAAAGAGGTATAGGGGCTGGAGGCTCCCTGAGTCCAGATGTTGCATATTTGAGAAGATTTAGAGGTGTGAAGCATGAGCTGAAACCAGCCATTCCTATGCAAAAGTCACTGTTAACAGCTTAGGTGGGCCTGTAAGTTGGGTGAGATGGAGTCTCAGGGGATTTCCAGAGCAGGGAAAACAGTGTTAGCCAGGTTGATGGAGTCTCACATGTGGCACCTGCCTGATGGTTCTGTGGCTCTGTTGGGGGCGGGTTCAGAAAAGGGACATTGGACGCTGGCAACCTTTCTGTCTGAGAGAAAGCTGTTCTCCAGCTCTTGCCTTGATGCCAGACACTTCAGTTCCTCCATGTATGCCACTGGTGCCTTTCAAACTGTTACCCTGGTGCTGGAGCTCAGAAGGATTCAGTTTGAGTTAAGTCTGTGTGTGGGTTCTTTAAGAACTATTTGGGGCCTCAGAAGATTCTTCCATTAACTAAATCTCTGCTTTTTTTTTTCACCCAGAGGTATGGGGATTTATCTTCCTGACTCTGGAGCCCTGGGCTGGGGGCCTGGTGTGGGGCTGGGACTCCTCACTACCAAGCTATCCTTTCCAAATTTTTATATACCACACATGTATGTTTGACTAGCCTGTCCCACATCTGTGCCACTCCTACTAGTCTGGATGGATGTTTCTTTAATTCTGTAGTTGTCAGACTTCCAATCAATCCAATATAGGATGGTTCTGTGTGATGGTTGGACTATAGTTTAGTAGTAATTTTGTTATGGTTATGTGAGGAGGTTAGCCATGTTTACTTATACCACCATCTTCACCAGAAGTCACTATAATTTGTTAAATGTTGATTAATTAATGATAGCCATTCTGAAAGTTGTGAGGTGTTTTTTTGCAAGTTGTGAGGTGGTTTATTGCAAGTGGTTTTAATTTTCATCTCCTGATGATTAGTGGTGTTGAGCATTTTTCATATAACTATTGGCCATCTGTATATCCTCTTGGAGAAGTGTCTTTTCAGGTATTTTGTGTATTTTTAATTGAGTTGTTTATCTTCTTGATGCAGAGTTGTATAAGTTCTTTATATATTTTGGAAATTAACCTGTTATTAGATGTATCATTGGCAAATACGTCCTCCCATTCGGTGGCTTCCATTTTCATTTCGTTCATGGTTCCTTTTGCAGTGCAAAAGATTTTTAGTTTGATATGTGCCCATTTGCTTATTTTTTTTCCTTTGTTCCATAGCCTGAGGAGATATATCAGCAAAAATATTGCTACAAAAATGCCTGAAATTTTACTATGTTTCTTCTAGGATGTTTTGGTCCCTCAGCTTACACTTAAGTGTTTAACATTTTTTTAGTTTGTTCTTGTTTATGTTGTAAGCTGATGGTGTAGTATTGTGTTTTTCAATGATCTCTCCAATTTTCCCCAACACCAATTATTGGAGAGACTGTCTTTACTTCATTGTATATTCTTGCCGCCTTTGTTACATATTAATTGGTCATAAAAGCATGGGTTTATTTCTAAACTCTCTATTCCATTCCATTAATCTATATGCTTGTTTTTGTGCCAGTACCATATTGTTATGATTACTATGGTCTCGTACTATTGTTTGAGATCAGTTAGTATGCTACCTCCCATTTTGTTCTTTTTTCTCAAGATGGTTGAGGATATTTAAGGTATTTTTTAGTGCATACAAATTTTTGAAATATTTGTTCTATATCTGTAAAATATGCCATTGATATTTTAATAGCAATTGTGTTGTATCTGTAGATTGCTTTCTGTAGTATGGACATTTTAATGACATTAATTCTTCCATACCATGATCATGATATACCCTTCCACCTATTTGTATTTTCCTCAGTTTCTTTCTTCAGTGTCCTACAGTTTTTCTGGTTCAGGTCTTTTACCACCTTGGTTAAATTAATTGTTATGTACCTAAATTTATTTTTGCAATAGTAAATGGGATTATTTTCTTAGTTTCTATTTCTGATAGTTCATTATTGGTGTATAAAAATGCTATTGATATCTGAGTATGGATTTTATATCCCACTATGCTTAATTAATTTATTGGATCTAGTAATTTTTTGTAGCATCTAAGGATTTTCTATGTACACTTCATGTCATCTGTGAATACTGATAGTTTTACTTCCTCTTTTCCAATATGGATGCCTTTTATTTCTTCTTCTTCTCTGATTTCTCTGCCTAGGACTTCCAGTACTATGTTGAATAAGAATGTTGAAAGTGGAAATCACAGTCTGGGTCCTAATCTTAAAGGAAATACTTTTAAGTTTTGCCCACTGTGTATGATGTTGGCTGAGAGTTTGTCATATATGGCCTTTATTATGGCAAGGTCTATTCCCTCTATTTGCTGAGAGTTTTTATCATAAATTGGTGCTGGATTTAATCAAATGCCTTTTCTGCTTCTATTGATATGGTCATGTGATTTTTATCTTTTAATTTGTTAATGTGCTGTGCCACATTTATTGATTTGTGGATAATGTACCTACCTTACATTACTGGAACAAATCTCACTTGATCATGGTGTATGATCTTTTAACATATTGCTGGATCTGGTTTACTAATATGTTGTTAATGATTTTAGCATTTATATTTATTAAGAATACTGTTCTCTAAAATTCTCTCTCTGCAGAGTCTTCATCTGGTTTTAGAATTAAGATAATGCTGGCCTCATAAAAACATCTTGGAAGTCTTCCTCTGTCTTGAATTTTTTGTAATAGTTCGAGAAAAAATAGGTTTTCATTCTTCTTTGGTAAAATCCACCTTTGAAGCTATCTGGTTCAGGACTTTTGTTTGCTAGGAGTATTTTGATTGCTGCTTTTATTTCATTAGTTATAATTTGTCTACTAGCAAAGAGCTGTTCATATTATTTTCTTAAAATCCTTTTTATTTTCATAGTTTCTGTTGTTACTTTTCTTTCATTTTTTAATTTATTTGTTTGGGTTCTCCCTCTCACTTTCCTTTGATGAGTCTGATTAAAATTTCATCAATCTTGTTTATTTTTTCAAAGAATCAGCTCTTGGTTTTATTAATCTTTTGTGTTGATTTTTTAGAACCCATATCATTTATTTCCATTCTAATCTTCATTATTTTCTTCTTTCTATTTACTCTGGGCTTTGATTGTTATTATATTTCTAGTTCACATAGGTTTATAGTTAGATTGTTCATTTGAGATTTTTCTTGCTTCTTGAAATAGTCTGTAATGCTATGAACTTTCCTCTCAGGACTTCTTTTGCTGTGTCCCATAGAGGTTGGGTTATTTATGTTCATTTTCAGTTACTTCCAGGTAACTTTTGATTCATTTCTTAATATCATTGTGAACCCATTCATTGTTTCATAACATGTTATTTACCCTCTATATGTTTCAATGTTTTCTATTTTATCATTAAAATGATTTATAGTTTCATACTGTTGTAAAGAAGATGCTTGATTTAATTTCAATCTTCTTTGATTTATTAATACTTATTTTGTGTCCTAACGTGTGGCCTATCTTTGAGAATGTTCCATGTGAACTTGAGAAGAATATATATTGTGCTGCTTTGGGATGAATTGTTCTATAAATATCAATTAAGTCCATCTGATCCTGTATATCATTAAGTTATCTGTTGCTTTGTTGATTTTCTGCCTGAAAGATCTATCTATCGATGTCAGTGGGGTGTTAAAATTTCCAACTACAACTGTATTGTTGTCACTCTCTTCCTTAATAACCACCAAGATTGTCTTTATATGTATAGGTGCTCCTATGTTGCATGTATATATGTTTACAATGGTTATAACCACTTGTTGGACTGGTCTCTTTAGGATTATTTAGTGACCTTTTTGTGTCTTGTAATGTCCTTTTTGTTAAAGTCTATTTGGTCAGATATAAGTATTGCTATCCAAGTTTTTCTGTTTCCATTTGCATGGAATATTTTTCTCATTCCTTCACTTTCAGACTGTGTGTATCTTTTACTCTGAGGTGGGTCCCCCATTGACAGCATATACATGGGTCATGTTTTGTTACCCCTTCAGCTACACTGTGTCTTTTAATTAGAGCATTTAATCCATTTGCATTTAAGGTTATTATTGATAGGAACTTATTTATTGGCATTTTATTCTTTATACTTATGTTCTTCACTCTATTTTTTCTCCTTCTTAAAGCTGGCCCTTTAATATTTCTTGCAATTTTGGTATAGTAATAATCACCTCCAGTTGTTGTTGTTACTGTTGTTGTTTTCTGTGAAGTTCTTTGTATTGCCTTCAATTTTAAATGACAGCTTTGCTGAATAGAATAGTCTTGGTCATAGGTCCTTGATTTTCATCACTTTGAATATTTCATGCTAATCTCTTTTGTCCTAAAATGTTTCTGTTCAGACATTAGAAGACAGTCTTATGGAAACTCCTTTGCAGGTAACTAATTATCTCTCATTTGCTGCTTTTAAGATTCTCTCTTTGTCTTTAACCTTTGCCATTTTCATTATGATGTGTCTTGATGTGAGCCTCTTTGGGTTCATCTTGATTGAGACTCTCTATTCTTCCTGAACTTGTGTGAATTTTTCCTTCACCAGATTAGAGAAGTGTTCAGCAATTATTTCTTCAAAGTGGTTCTAAATTTCCTGCTCATTCTCTTCTTTGGTTACCCCTATGATAGGGATGTTGCTATACTTGATGCTGTCCCAGAGGTTTTTTGATATCCCTTATTTTTTTAACAAAACTACTTCTCAAGGGAGTTTAAAAATATAATAAAAATTATAAATTGTTACTGAATGACATCAAAGTATAACACGTAAGTGATATGATACTCATAAGAAAATTCATGCAATATGAAACAAAATAACTGAACATTAACATGTTAAGCATTCAACTCAAAAAGATAGTAGGAACCATGAAACTAATCAGAATAAGGAAAAGGATGGAAATAAATATCAAAATAAAGTCATAAAGTAGGAAACAAAAATAAAATAGGCAATATTGTGATGAAGTTGAATAATCACAAAATAAAGATAGTTTTCTGAGAAAATTCCATACTGTTTTCCATATTCATTGTACCACTTTGCAATCCCATCTACAGTGAACTAGGGTTCCATTTTCTCCACATTTTACAATAGCCAAGTGCTGGAAGCAACCTAGGTGCTCATCATTAAATGAATGGATCAAAAATCAATGGTATATTTACACAATGGAATTCTGTACAGTAGAAAGAAAGAAGGAGCTCCTACCCTTTGCCACAGCATAGATGGAACTGGAAAACATTACACTAAGCAAAATAAGCCAGGTGGTGAAAGAAAAATACCATATGATCTCAGCTTTAACAGGAACCTAAACAACAAAACAAAGAAACAAGCAAAATATAGTCAAAGACACTGAAATAGAGAACAGGCTGACAGTGACCAGCGCGGGTGGTGAATTTCAGGGAAAAAGGGGAAGGGTTTACAGGAACAAGTATAAAGGACACATGGACAAAAACAAGGGTTGGGTGGAAATGGGAGGTAGGGGGGAGGGCTGCAGGGGGTGGGCTGGGATGGGAGTAAAAGGCAAAAAATTGTACTTGAACAACAATTAAAATAAAAAATAAAAAAGAATAAAGACTAAATAGCCATTCTTATCAACAAATATGGGGACATTAACTAAAGAAATACTTCATATTTTTATTTTTTAAAAAGTTTAAATATATTTTATTGATTATGCTATTGCAGTTGTCCCATTTCCCCCCTTCATTCCCTTCCACCCTCCACACCCACTTCAACCCACATTCCCCCTTTAGTTCATGTCCATGTGTCATAAGTTCTTTAGCTTCTACATTTCCCATACTATTCTTGCCTTCCCCCTGCCTATTTTCTACCTACCATCTATGCTACTTATTCTCTGTACCTTTTCCCCCTCTCTCTTCCTCCCACTACCCTGTTGATAACCCTCCATGTGATCTCCATTTCTGTGGTTCTGTTCTTGTTCTAGTTGTTTGCTTAGTTTGTCTTTGTTTTAGGTGTGGTTGTTAATAATTATGACTTTGGTGTCATATTTAATATACATGTTTTTTTATCTTCCCTTTCTTAGGTAATTTCCTTTAACATTTCATATAATAAGGGCTTGGTGATGATGAACTCCTTTAACTTGACCTTATTTGAGAAGTGTTTTATATGCCCTTCCATTCTAAATGAAAGCTTTGCTGGATAGAGCAATCTTGGATGTAGGTCCTTCCCTTTCATGACTTGGAATACTTTTTTCCAGTCCCTTTTTGCCTGATTCGAGAAATCAGCCAACAGTCTGATGGGAACTCCTTCGTAGGTAACTGTCTCTTTATCTCTTGCTCCTTCTAGGATTCTGTTCTTCATTTTAATCTTGGCTAATGTAATTATGATGTGCCTTGGTGGGTTCCTGCTTGGGTCCAACTTCTTCAGGACTCTCTGAGCTTCCTGTACTTTCCAGAAGTCTATTTCCTTTGCCAGATTGGGGAAGTTCTCCTTTATTATTTGTTCAAATAACTTTTCCACTTGTTGCTCATCCTCTACCTCTTCTGGTACCCTTATAATTCAGATGTTGGAACATTTGAAGATGTCCTGGAGGTTTCTAAGCCTCTCCTCACTTTTTCAAATTCTTGTTTCTTCATTCTTTTCTGTTTGGTTATTTCTTTCTTCCTTCTGGTCCACTCCATTGATCTGAGTCTCAGTTTTCTTCCCATCACTATTGGTTCCCTGTGCATTTTCCTTTATTTCACTTAGGGTAGCCTTCATTTTTTCATCCAATTTGCGACCAAATTCAACCAATTCTGTGAACACCCTGATCACCAGTACTTTGAACTGTGCATCTGGTAGGTTGGCTATCTCTTGGTCGCTTAGTTGTATTTGCTCTAGAACTTTGATCTGTTCTTCTGTTTGGGCCATTTTTTTGTCTTGTCATGCCTTTTGTGTATGAGTATGTATGTGGAGGCAGGGTCCAAGAGGGAACAATGGTGCTTGCTCCAGTCTCTGCCAGATTTCAGTCCCTTCTGCCACTTGCTCCAAGCAAACTGGGCCTTTCTGGTGCTGATTTCCATGTGGGTGGGTTTGTGTATGTTCTAGGACCCTGTGGGTCTTTCCAACAAAGTCTCCTGTGAGGCTGGGAGTCTCTCCTGGCACCTCAACCCCCACAGGTGTTTTCAATCGGTGTTTTGAGGCTTTATTTCCCTGAGCTGGGACGCTGGGTTGCATGGTCTGTCTCAATCCCCAGTTTCACCTGGTTTATCTGCACATGAATGTGTGACCACCCATTCAGCCAGCAGCCTTGCGCACCATGCCCCGTTTCACAATTTCCACATTGCTGGGTCTGCCCATTGCCATCACGTGCCCAGGGTCCACCTGCTGCCATTTTGCACTCCTGGGGGTTGTTAGCTGCTGCCTTGGATGCCTAGTGCCACCACTTTTTCTTTTGTTGGCATGAACCTTCTCTGCCCCTCCTATTGGTCTGGATGAATGTGTCTATTTTAAGTCTTTGGTTGTCGGACTTCCATACAATTCAATTTTCTGTCAGTTCTGGTTGTTTTTTTGTTTGTTTGTTTCTAAATTGTTGTTGTCCTTATTTTGGTTGTGCAAGGAGGCACAGTGTGTCTCCCTACACCTCCATCTTGGCTGGACATCAATTTCATATTTTTTTAAAGTAATAAGTTGTGCTATAAAATATTTGGCCAATAAACATGAAAATTTTGATGAGCTAGACAATTCTGTAGAAAAATACAAATCAACATAATTTTATTCAAGAAGAAATTGAAAATATGAATAGGCCATTAGACATGGAAAAAATTCAATGGGTAGCCCACTCCTTTCCCACTAAAGGCTCTAATCTCATATCCTTTCACAAGAAATTTTTGTCAAACCATCAAATAACAGACAATCTCTACATTATGTGAAATATTTCAGACAATAGAAAAATAAGAAAAGCTGCATAATTCATTTTATAAGGTTAATAAAATCGATACAAAAATCAGACAAGCTCATTAAACAAAATCATATGCCAATATCATTTCTGATAAAAATCTCAAAAGTCCTAATTAAAATAGTAATTAATTAAACTCAATAATATATAAAAATAATGCAATATGATCACATGGTCTAGATTATAAGAGTTTAAACTTAGTCTAACTTTAGGAAATCCATTACTACATGGCAACACTTAAGCTAATTAAAGAGAAATAAATTTGATTCATCTCAATAAACTGGACATGCTTTATTTCTTCACACAACCAAAAGAAGTAAAACAACCAATTAAAAAAAAAACAGAACTGCCAGAAAATCAAACTGTATGGAAGTCCAACAACCAAGGAGTAAAAGAAATAATATTCATGCAGACCAATAGGAGGGATAGAGATGGGCATCCAGGGTGGAGAGAATGTGTGTCAAGGTGGCATCTGGCAGGCCAGGTGGCCCCAAATTTCTGTGCAGATTAACTGAAAAGAACAACTAGGGACCAAGAGAGACCATGCAACCCAGGCTTCCATTGCAAAAAATTAAAGCTCACAACCTCTGACTGTATAAACCTGTGAGGATTGTGGCAGTGGAGGAAACTGCCAGTCTCACAGGAGAGTCTGTTGGAGGGGCCCAAGGGGTTCTAGAATGTACACAACTCCACCCACCTGAGAATCAGAACCAGGGAAGCACCTTGAAGGGCACAATTGACTTGTGGGAAGCAAGGAAAGTGACTGAAAGCAAAGTAAGAGCTGAGCAAGCAATATGGTTCCATCTCTGATGCCTCCACCACATTCAGCACCATAATGCAGTGGGTTTCACTGTCCTGGCAAATACCTAAGGCTCTGCCCATTACAACGTATCAGGCTCACTGAGATAAAGAAATCAGCAGGGAGGGGTGGGGAAAGAATTGGGGAAATAGTACAGGGAATAAGCAGTATAAGTGGTAGGAACAAAATAGAGAGGGGGGAGGTTAAAAATAATGTAGAAAATGGAGAAGCCAAAGTGCTTATATGTACAACCCATGGACACAAACTAAAGGGAGGATGCTGGTGGGAAGTGGGGCACAAAGGGAAGAAAAAATGGAACAATTGCAATAGCAAGTTCAATAAAATATAGTTAAAAAGAAATAACAGATCAAAACTCCAGAAAAAGAACTAGATGTTGAGGAGATAGACAAACTATCAGATGCAGAGTTCAAAACTCTGGTAATCAGGATGCTCACAGAAATTATTGAGTACAGTTGCAAAATAAAGGAAGAAATGAAAGCTATACAAAGTGAAATAAAGAAAATATACAGGAAACCAGCAGTTAAGTGAAGGAAACGGGGACTCAAATCAATGATTTAGAACACAAGGCAGAAATAAATATTCAACCAGAACATAATGAAAACACAAGAATTCAAAAAAAAAATGAGGAAAAACTTAGGAATCCCTGGGACAAGTTTAAACTTGCCAACATCCAAATCATAGGGGTACCTGAAGGAGAAGAGGAAGAGCAAGAAATTGAAAACTTATTTGAAAAAATAATGAAGGAAAAATTCCTCAATCTGGCAGAGGAAATAGATTTCCAGGAAGTCTAGGAAGCTCAGAGAGTCCCAAAGAAGTTGGATCCAAAGAGAAACACACCAAGACACATCATAATTAAATTACTCAAGATTAAAGATAAGGAGAAACTCCAAATCAGCAGGAGGAAAGGAAACAATTATCTACAAAGCAGTGCCCATAAGACTATCAACTGATTTATCCAAAGAAACCTTATGAGCAAGAAGGGCCTGGAAAGAAGTATTCAAAGTCATGAAAAGCAACGACCTACCACGTAGATTACTCTGTCCAGCAAAGCTATTATATATCATAGAAAGGCAGATAAAGAGCTTCCCAGATAAGGTCAAGTTAAAGGAGTTCATGATCACCAAGACTTTATTATATGAAATGTTAAAGGGATTTATCTAAGAAAAAGAAAATGAAAACTATGAACAGTACAATGACAACATACTCACAACTATCAACAACTCAACCTTCAAAAACCCAAAAACAAAACAAACTAAGCAAACAATAAGAACAGGAACAGAATCACAGAAATGGAGATCACATGGAGGGTTATCAGTAGTTATGGGGAGAAGGGAGGATGGGGAAACGGTACAAGGAATGAGAAGCATAATTGGTATGTACAAAATAGACAGAGGGGGATTAAGAATAGTATAGGAAATGGAGAAGTCAAATAGCTTATATGTACAGTCCTTGGACATGAACTAAGGTGGGAAACATGCTGGAGGGAGGGGGGTGCAGGGTGGAAGAAAAAATGAGATAACTGTAATAGCATAATCAATAAAATATACTTTAAAAAAGAAAAAATTCTAAACAAATCAAGATAGAGGAAAATATTTAATCTGACAAAGGATATCTACCAAAAACCTACAATAAACATAATTAATGTAGAGACCTTAGCAACATTTTCATTAGAGTCATGAATATGATGAGGATACCTGCTTTCCAGATTACTATTGCACATTACGTTGAAGAGATCATTGTCTTTAACCATGGACTCTCTGATTTGCTACATAGAAAACCAAAGAGAATGTTTAGACAAGTTATTTTAACTATCTAAGTAGTTCATCAATGTTGCTGCATAGAAGACATTCTTTAAAAATCAATAATAATACTATGCAGTAGCAAAAAAATTAGAATATATCATTCTTAGTTATAAAATGGTGACAGAGTAAGAGAATCTTTCTCCAACCTCCTCCCAGAACCAAAATGGAAATTAAAATAAAGAAGGGAACAGCCACCTGGAATTACCAACAGAAGACTACCTGAAGAGGAGACTTTTAACCAAGGATAGCAGAAACCTCCTGGAGACCCAAATGTAGGGCCAGTTGTGAAAGCAGTTGGCTTGCTCCAATGGGCAGCAGGCCAAGGTTATGTAGACATAGCATGGCTGTGGGAGCTTCTCCCTGAAAATAGTGAAGCCTGGACACCAGACTGGGCTCCCCAGCAAAGAGCAATGGAGTATGGATTAGCCACCCACATAGCAATATAGCAGTAATAGGCGGTGGGGTTTCTGTCCACTCAGGGAGAACAAAGCCCTCTGGAGATAAAGGCACTGTATTTCTTTAAGGGGCCAAAGCACAAGTTTTTCTTTCTCAGCCATTCACCCTGGCCTCTGGCAAATGGAGGACCATGAGGACTAGAGTTGCCTGAGGAGTGTCTGGAGTAGGAGGCATTGAAAAGAGATGTGGGGGAGCTGCTGTCAGGAACACTGTGTAGGGTCATCCTCTGATATCGCAGCAGCCATTATTCTTGAGAAGAGGAAGCCACTCCCAGGAGACTCAGCCTGGGGAAAAAACAATTGCCCCACCCTGTGGGATACCACTCATCCCACCCTCTAGAATCAATCAGCCAAGACTACTCTATCCAATAAGGCTATCATTTAAAAGTGAAGGTGAGCCCTGCCTGGTATGGCTCAGTGGTTGAGCACTGGACTGTGAATCAAAGGGTCCCTGGTTCAATTCCCAGTCTAGGGCACATGCCTGGGTTGCCGGCCAGGTCCCCAGTAGGGGGTATGTTTTTGAGGCAACCACACATTGATGTTTCTCTCCTTCTTTTTCTCTCTCCCTTCCTCTCTCTAAAAAATAAAATAAAATATTAAAAAAAGAGAAGGCGAAATAAAGAGCTTCCCAGGCAAAAAAAAAAAAAAAAAAAAAACTCAAGGAGTTTATTGCTACCAAACCAGCATTGCAAGAGATGTTGAAGAGACTGTTCTAAGTTCAAGAAGAAATAGAGGGAGAGAGGAGCACTGGTATAAAGAAAAAGTGGCAATGAGTAGATTCCTATCAATAATAATATTAAATATAAGTGGATTAAATGTTCCAATGTCAAGACATAGAGTAGACGAGTGGATAAGAAAACATGATCCATATATATATGCTGTCCACAAGAGACTCATTTTAAAACAAACTATTTATACAGGCTGAAAGTGACAAGATTGAAAAATATTACATGTAAATGGAGATGAAAAAAAAGCTTGGGCAACAATATTTATGTCTCACAAAATAAACTTCAAAACAAAGGCCATAATGAGGAAAAAGAAGGTCACTACCTAGTACTAAATGGATCAACACAACAAGAGTGCAGGTATGCACTCAACATAAAAGCATGAAAATATATAAAGTCTTTATGGGTAAAGGAAGACATTGAAGCAATACACTCAGAGTAGGAGATTTTAACACCCCACTGTTATCAATGGAGAAATCTTCCAGACAAAATATCAACAAGAAAATAATGATATTAAAAGACAGACAAGATCAAATGGATTTAATTGTTAATTTCAGGACATTTTATCCAAAAACAAAAGAATGTACATTCTTCTCAAGTGCACACAGGTCATTCTCAAAAATAGAGCACATGTTAAGAACAAAATAAGTCTTAACAAATTCAAGAAGACTGAAACATATCAAATACTTTCTTGTATTACAATGACATGAAATTTGGAATCAACCTCAATAAAAATGCTAAAAGATATTCAAATACATGGGGGCTAAATAGCATGATATTAAATAATGAAAATGGTATCAATGGGATGAAGGAAAAAATCAAAATTACCTGGAAATAAATGAAAATGAACACACAACAAACCAAAACCTATGGGACACAGCAAAAGCAGTCTTGAGAGAGAAGTTCATAGCATTACAAGCCTATCTCAAGAAGCAAGAAAAACCTCAAGCAATCTAACCCTACATCTAAAAGAACTAGAAAAACAACAACAAACAAAGCTCAGAGTATGTATAAGGAAGAAAATAATCAAGATCAGAGTGGAAATAAATGACATAAAGACTGAAAATACAATTCAAAAGATCAATGAATCCAAAAGATGGCTCTTTGAAATGATAAAAAAAAATGACAACCTTTAACAAGACTCATCAAGAAAAAAGAGAGAGGACCCCAATAAATACAATCAGAAATGAAATAAGACAAGTGACAACTGATATCACAGAAATACAAAGGAGTGTAAGAAAAATTATGAACAATTACATGAGATCTGTCTGGAAAAACTCCAGTCATTGTTAATATAATGAGAACAGTTTGTGCAACAGCAATGTAACTGGGAAGCCAAAGAGAGTGGACTGAAATGTGCATGTGTGAACAATGACAACTTCACTGTACTAGTCAGTGAGGGTGGTAGATATCATTGAATGAACATGTGTACAGTGTCACTATTGCATTCAAAATGACTGAGTAGAGCAGCAAATTTTCATTAAGCTTGAACTTTCCTTTGAGGAAACCATTACAATGATTCAGAAGGCCACAGGAATGGGCTAATGGTGATTGGCAGCTTCTTAATGACAATGTGCTTCATCATACACCACATCTTGTCCAGAGATTTTTTGTGAAACATCAAATCATTCAGGTGACTCAGTCTCCCTACACCCCAGATTGGGTGCCAGGCACTTATGGCTTTTTCCAAAACTAAAATCACCTATGAAAGTGAAGAAATTTCAGACCATCAATGAGATTCACAAAAATATGACAAGACAGCTGATGGTGATTGGGAGAACTGTGTGAGGTCCCAAGGTGCCTACTTTGAAAGGGAACTGAGATGTCATTCTCCTGCATACAACGCTTCTTATATCTTGTATCTTCTTCAATAAATGTCTCTACTTTTCATATTACATGGCTGGAACCTTTCTGGATAGACCTCATCATATGTCAAGAAATTGGACAACCTGGGCAAAATGGATGGATTTCTAGAAACATACAATCTTATAAAAATAAATCAGAAAGAGCAGAAAACCTGAGTACACTGATAAAAACTAATGAAATTGAAGCAATAAACAAAAAACTCCCAGCAAATAAGGACCTGGACCAGACAGCTTCACAGGTGAATTTTATCAATCATTCTAAATTGAACTAACATCTATTACTCTCAAACTAATTTAAAAAACTCAACAGATGGGAAGATTTCCAAGCTCTTTTTATGATGATAGCATTATCCGAATTCCAAACCAGACAAAGATATAAAGAAACAAAATTACAGATCAATATCCTTGATGAACACATATGCTAAAATCCTCAACAAAACACTAGCAAACTGGATCAAATTATACATTAAAAAGATCACACACCATGACCAAGTGGGATTTATGCTGGGGTGCAAGGTTGGTAAGATACTTGCAAATCAATATATATATATATATATATATATATATATATATATATATATATATATATATATATTTATATTTATATTTATATTTATATTTATATTTATATTTATATTTATATTTATATTTATATTTATATTTATATTTATATTTATATTTATATTTATATTTATATTTATATTTATATTTATATAATTAAAAATGTAAAATAACAACCAAATGATCACATCAGTAAATGCTGGAAATTAATTTAATAAAAATTCAGCACCCATTTATGATAAAAAACTCTCAGGAAAGTGGGAATACAGGGATCACATTTCAACATAATAAAGGTCATATATGAAATCCTACAGCCAATATCATACATCATACTCAATGGACAAAACCTAAAAATGCTTCCATTTAGATCAGAAACAAGGCAAGGATACCAACTTTCCCCTCTCTTATTTAACATAGTACTGGAGGTCCTAGCCACAGTAACCAGACAAGTAGAAGTAATAAAGGCTACCAAATTGGAAAGGAGGGAGTAAAATTGTCCTTATTTGCAGGTGATAAGATGAACATAGGAAACCCTAGAAATTTCACAGAAAAAAAACAACAACTACTAGAACAAATAAATGAATTCAGCAAAATAGCAGGATACCAAATCATTACTGAGAAGTCAATGGCATTTTTATACACCAATAATGAACTATCAGAAAGAGGAATTGAGAAACAATCACATTTACTCTTGCAAAAACAACAACAAAAAAAGGGTACCAAGTAATAAATTTAACCAAGGAGGTAAAGACCTGTACCCAGACAACTATAGGATACAAATAAGTGGAAGCATATACCATGTTCATGGATCAGAGGAATTAACATCATTAAAATGTCCATACTACAGAAAGCAATATATAAATTCAACACAATTCCTATTAAAATATCAAAGGCATATTTTATAGATCTAGAATCAACATTCCAAAAATTTAAATGGAACCAAAAAAAAAAAAAAAAACTCTGAATAACCTTAGCAATCTTGAGAATGAAATACAAAGTTGGGGGTACCACAATACCTGATATCAAATTATAATATAAGGCCACTATAATCAAAACACCCTGGTACTGGCATAAGAGTAGACATATGGATCAATGGAACAGAACAGAGAGACCAGATATAAACCCACACCTTTATGGTCAATTTATATTTAACAAAGGTGGCAAGAGGCATATAATGGAGTAAAGACAGTCTCTTCAGTAACTAAATTAGGAAAACTGGAATGGTACATACCCAAAATTGAAACTAGATCACAGGCTTGCACCATATGGTAGAATAAATTCAAAATGGATAAAATACTTAAATATAAGTGGTGATACCATAAAAACCCTAGAGGAAAACAGTAAATTACAGATATCTCACATAGAAAGAAAAATAAGGAAATAAAGAAAAAAATAAACAAATGGGACTACATCAAATTAAAAAGCTTCTGTACAGCAAAGGAAACCATCATCAAGATGAAAAGGGAGCCCTGGCTGGTGTAGCTCAGTGGATTGAGCGCGGGCTGCGAACCAAACCATCACAGGTTCAATTCCCAGTCAGGGCACATGCCTGGTTTGCAAGCCATGGCCCCCAGCAACCACACATTGATGTTTCTCTCTCTTTCTCTCTCCTTTCCCTCTCTAAAAATAAATAAATAAATAAAATGATAAAAAAGGATGAAAGGGGAACTGACTGTATGAGAAAATACATTTCTCAATGATACATTAGATAAGGGTTTAATTTCCAAAATATATAAGGAACTTATAAGACTCAACACCAGGTAGACAAACAATCCAATTAAAAAATGAGCAAAGGACCGGAATAGACACTTCTCCAAGGAGGACATACATAGGGTCAATAGACATATGAAAAAAAAACTCAGATGTGGGGATAGCTGGGATAGGGGAGAGTGGTAGGGAGAAAATAGAGACAACTTTAATTGAACAACAATAAAAATAACAAAAATAAAAATAAAACAGAAGAATGTATGCACCTCTATTTCATAGCACCAGTATACACAGTAGCCAAGATCTGGAGACAGCCTAAGTGCCCATCAGTAGATGAGTGGATAAAAAGGCTGTGGTACATTTATCCAATGGAATACTGCACAGCAGTAAAAAAGAAGGAACACTTGCTTTTCCAACAGCATGGATGGAACTGGAGACTATTATGCTAAGTAAAATAAGCCAGTCAGTGAAAGGCAAATACCATATGATCTCACTTGTATGTAGAATCTACTGAACAAAATAAACTGAGGAACAAAATAGAATCAGAGGCATAGAAATATGGAATAGACTAATAGCTGTAAAAGGGGATGGGGCACTGGTTGAAAGAAGATGAAGATATTAGTTAAAGAACAGAAAATATGACCTATGACATGGACAATGGTGTGGGAATTGCTTGAGGGAGTGGTTTTTGCTGGGTGGAGGAGAAAAGGGGGGAAATTGGTACAACTCTGATAACATAAACAACAATATTATAAAGGAGAAAACAGCCCTTGCTGGTGTGGCTCAGTGGATTGAGTTTTGGCCTGTGAACCAAAGGATCACTGAAATGTACAACTGTATATTTTTCAAAACTCATCACATTGTAACTGGTGAATTTTATTGTTTGTAAATTATACATCAGTAAAGCTAGTTAAAATAAATATACTGTTCACAATAACAACCAACACAATTAAATACCTAAGTATAAATATAAGAAAGGATGCCCATGATCTTGATGGAAAATATTGTAAGCACTATTCAAGGACATAAAAAAGACTTTATAAAAAGGAGATATGTATCATTTTTACATACAGAAAAACTTATTAACTTAAAGATGCTCACAGTCTCAAAAATTAATGTATAGATTCAATGCAATTCCAAAGTTCCAATATAATTTTTTGTGAAACTTAATAAGCTGATTCTAAAATTCATATGAAAAATTAAAGGACTAAGAATATACAAGATAATTATAAAAAAGAACAAATAAGGAATTTTTCTATAGATATCAAAACTTAGAAAACTATAGTAATTAAGAATGTAGTATTTGTGTAGAGAAAGGCAACAATTTATTTGTAGAAAAGACAGACCCAGTCACAGATCTGAGAATATAAGGAAACCTTGTATATGACAGAAATAGCATTGTAGATCATGAGAGGAAATGGATTATGTAATAAACAGTATAGAAAAAATTGCTTATTCATACTGAAACAAATAAAATTAATTTCCTACATTGCACCCTATACAGAAATGAATTCCAGATGAATTCAATAACTAAGTGTTTTTAAAAACTTTCCAATTTTAGAAGAAATTTAGCATAATGTAGTTATAATATCAGGGAAAGAAAGATTTTCTTTTTTTAAAAAAATATTTTATTTTTTATTTTTAGAGAGGGAAGGGAAGGAGAAAGAGAGGGAGAGAGAAATATCGATGTGCAATTGCTGGGGGCCATGGCCTGCAACCCAGGCATGTGCCCTGACTGGGAATCGAACCTGCAATGCTTTGGTTTGCAGCCCGCGCTCAATCCACTGAGCTACGCCAGCCAGGGCAAGAAAGGTTTTCTTGAATGAGATATGAAAAGCACAAATTGTGAATGATTGATAAATATGACCACATCAAGGAAAAAACCTCTATCCTTCTGTTATAAGATATTATGATGAACATAGTTAATAAGCAAGTGACAGACTTGAAGAAGGCATTTGCAACAAACTTATAGCAGGCAGATATATGCTACAAAAAAGGCTATATCTAGTAAAAAATAATCTAAAATAAACAATAGATGAAATATTATTGTAAAATACACAGAAGAGAAAACTTGAATGACCATTAAATAAATGAAAACATGTTTTTATCCTCACTAATAATCAGGGGAATACAAATTAAATTAACATAGAGATACAATTTCATAGACATCAAATTGCTACAAATAAAAACATCTGCTAATACCAAATGCTGGCAAGAATGTGTGGAAAAAGATACTGTTATACACTACTTGTTGAAATGTGTTTGTACAACCATTTTAGAGAGCAGTTTGGTAGTACCTAGTAAATATGAAAATATGAATATACTTTAAGCCAGCAATTCAGCTCCTAGGTACCTTAAAGAAATATGATAAACAAATTCAAGTACTTTCATTGCAAAACTGTTTGTAATGACTAAAATTTTTATATGTTATTATTTTATTGTTGTTATAGTACAGTTGTTTCTATCCCCCCACTAATTAACATAAATATCCATCCTTTTATAGACCAAAAAAATTCAGGTGTTCAATTTATAAGAATCATCAATCCTTTTATTAATCCATCCAGTGAAAACTCGAAGTAAGGTTCTAAGACAAATAATTCCCATTTCAGGATTCTTATTGTTAACAAATAAACTATGAGGATAAACCAACCAACCAACCCACAGTATTCAAAATAACGAGAAGTAAAGTAAATCAACAATGAATGAATGAGAAGTACATGTTATTAACAGAGATAAGTCTGATAAATGTGAAGGGGTGGGGAGCAAGTTGAAAAAAGTTCTGATCTAATTTGTGCAAAATTTAAAACATAAAAAATGTTACTAGTTATTGTTTATGGATACATTCATTTATAGTAGAAGGATAAAAACTTGAACATGGAGGACAAACTTCAACTTTGGGATAATGAATGTCTCTGGAATTCCATAGAAATAGGGGTGGGACAAAAGAAGTTTTCACTCTATCTATAATGTTTTATTTTTTATAAAACCAATTCTGTAACAAAAATAAACAATGGCTTATCCATATGCCAGAGCACTATGCAAATGATAAAATGAATGAAATTGACCTATGTGTGCAGATACAGAAAGATCTCCAAGACATATTAAATTTAAAAAGTCTGTAAAATTATTATGTACTATGTAATCACTTCTGTGTAAATATGAAAAATGTAAATATAGTAAATGCTAGTATAAGCATACAAAATCTCTTTAAGTACCCACAAAAAGAGTTTATAGTAGTCACCTCTGGGGAGAGAGACTGGTGGTCTTGGGTTGGAGGGTGAATTAGTTATACTGTTTTAATTATTCACCACGTACAAAGTATGCATTGTTCATTAAACTTAGTTTTTGAATAATTGATGAACTGAACATCAGACCTGACACCTTGTGTTATTTCCAGGTTAATATTCTTTGTGCACTGAGATTATGTAACATTTATTGGATTTTCTTTTAATAAAATTTCCTGCTGAGCCTTAGCAAGCTGGTAATTAGTAAGGAGGTGTCACCAGCAAGCTGGTGTGCTGTCCAGTGGAAAGATTTTTTTCATTTCCCTCAAGGCCAAGAGCTATATCTGTGACACCTTTGCATCCTAGGTTTGCATTCACCAAACCTAGTACAGATCCTTACCTGTATTAGCAAATTATACTTATACATGTATTCCTTCACTCATTCATTCAGTTATTCATGCAGCAGATATTATTAGAGAAAAGCTATATTTTAATGCATATATAATGCTTTTCAAGTACTTTATACTTTAAGTAGATTTCTCTGGATGACCAGAGATTTGGTACTGCTGTTGTTTCTGTGGGAAACATGAGTTGACATTAAATAACCAAGTCACATGTAAACTTCGGGGTTATGATTTACTTATTTGTGAATACTCAGCAAAATTATTTTTTTCCACAAATTACTTTTGGTAAAGTTGAATTATGAAGAAGGAAAAATATTATCTTAGTGACAATGACAGTGATATTATTAGTGCCTGAATCCATTGCCTCCTCTCCTTTTCCAATGACCACCATTCTGTCTTGAATTGAGGTAACGGCCTCCTTACTGGACTTCCTTCCTCTAGTCTCTTTCTTTACCTCTAACTTATAATTTGCATAGCCACCTAAACTATATAGTTGTCTAAAACACAAACATGACTATGCCACTTCCCTATTTAAAAATCCTGTAGTGACTTCTCATTGACCTCAGGGTAAAGTCCATACTCCTTAGGATAGTATATAGGGTCTTCCATCTTCTGTGCCTATCTATGTTTCCAGCCTCCTCTCCTGTTGCTCTTTTCATGGCACATGCTATTTCCTCTGATGGAAACTCTTCGACTCCCTTATTGGCTAGAAATACTTTTACTTATCCTTCAGAATTCAATGCATTGTAAAGGTTAGTGAAAAAAATACATGGAAAGGTATTTGGAAAAACAAAATAAAAAATCTAAACCCAGATGGCAGGTCCTCCAATACACCTTCACTGTTATACTTCCCCTGCAAACTCCTTCTGTGCTACATTTACATGTTATAAAGAGTAATACTGTTGTATTTTTCATGTTGCTATTCCATGCTTTGTTTACCTGTCACTTCCACTACTCACCAACTTCCTAAGTCATGGATTCAGCTTCCCAGACTTCTTTCACCTGTATATTCCCAACATTTAGAGTACTGCCTGACTGAGAGGAGTGTTCTGACATTGTTTCTGAACTCATAACCAAGTAGTAATAATAATAACAGCAATGGTCTTATTTCTGCAAGGGCTCTGTTTTATATTATACTCACATAGCCATTCAAAGAAACAGGAGTGAGGTCTAAGTGCTATACAGAAGGTTTTACTATCCCAACCAACTGTTTTTTGCACAGCCTGGAAAGAAGATGAAGCATTTAAAACCAGCACTGAGAGTGGAGTCGTGTAAGTTCTTTATATATTTTGGAGATTAAGCCCTTGTCTGAGGTATCATTGGCAAATATGTTTTCCCATACAGTTGGTTCTCCTTTTATTTTAATACTGTTTTCTTTAGCTGTGCAGAAGCTTTTTATTTTGATGAGATTCCATTTGTTTATTCTTTCATTTATGTTCACTCTAAGAAAACAAGCAACCCAATTAAAAAATGGGCAAAGGACTTGAACAGACACTTCTCCAAGGAGGACATACAGAGGATCCAGAGACACATGAAAAGATGCTCAATATAGCTAGCTATCAGAGAGATGCAGATTAAAACCACCATGAGGTACCACTTCACACCAGTCAGAATGGCCATCATAAAGCAACAAACAACAAGTGTTGGAGAGGTTGTGGAGAAAAGGGGACCCTAGTGCACTGTTAGTGGGATTGCAGACTGGTACAACCACTATGGAAAACAGTATGGAATTTTCTCAAAAACTAAAAATGGATCTGCCTTTTGACCCAGCAATTCCGCTGCTAGGATTATACCCTAAGAGCCCTGAAACACCAATCCAAAAGAACCTATGCACCCCAATGTTCATAGCAGCACAATTTTCAATAGCTAAGTGTTGGAAGCAACGTAGGTGCCCATCAGTAAATGAGTGGATGAAAAAACTATGGTACATTTACACAATGGAATTCTATGCAGCAGAGAGAAAGAAGGAGCTCCTACCCTTTGCAGAGCATGGATGGAACTGGAAAGCATTATGCTAAGCAAAATAAGCCAGGAGGTGAAAGAAAAATACCATCTGATTTCACCTTTAACAGGAACTTAAAGAACAAGGCAGAGAAACAAGCAAAATATAGCCAAAGATACTGATAGAGAATGGTCTGACCATGTTCAGAGGGGAGAGGAAAGGAAATTTCAGGGGAATTTCAGGGGAAAAGGGGAAGGGTTTACAGGAAGAAGTATAAAGGACACATGGATAAAAACTAGGGGTGGGTGGAAATGGGAGGGAGGTGGGGAGGGCTGGGTGGGTGGGTTGGGATGGGAGTAAAAGATAGAAAATTGTACTGTAACAACAATTAAAATAAAAAATATAAAAAAATAAAACCAGCACTGAAGAAAATTACTCAGGAGGCCAGATGCAATATGTCCACCAAGGATGGAAAAATTACAAGGTAACTGGTTTGAAAAAAAAAACAAACAAACTACCTCTGACAGCATGTTTAAGAGGACTTTTAATTTGATTATACAAACCAAACGATAACAGTTGTGATTTTAATTAGAATGTAGAATTCACTTAAAGTTGACTGAAGGCTTTCAGTGAAGGAGATGTAGATGTTTTCAAGCTATGATGTAAATAAATTAGAGTTTTTCTTCCTGGTTTAGGATTCCAGCTATCTTTGAAATGAAAGACAAAATTATTCTCAACATTTATGACCAGCAACATCATTAGCATGCTCCTCAAATATGATATTCGCAGGGAACTATGTATATTTCTAGTTGATAAAGGGTTTCCCACACATCATCTTATTTGAATCCCATCAACCTGTGAGTTCAGCAGAACAGGGATTATTGCCACCATTCAAAGTAGAAAAAAAACTAGAATTCAGTAAAGACAAGTGATGTACTACACTATGTGTGCAGTAGGAGATTCAGGTCTAGAATCTACATTTTCTGTCACTAGTTTCAGTACTTTTCACTTTTTACCCTCCCCAAAATATTGCTTGGTGCTTTCAGAAGCCTCCGGAGGCTGGCCTAGATAGTGGCTCTGATCTATGTGACCTGTCAGTTACTCCAATATCCAATTTCACACCATTAGTCAGCACTTGCTGAATGGGAGTTCAGAATGTCATGAGAGTCCAACATTGATCTCTCAATTAAAAAGCAAAGCTCCCCTGGGAGCCAAACTTAAAGATAATTGGATTTCTTGTTTGAACTGCATGTACCAGTCCCTGCTTGCAGAAAGTTGTAGGAGTATTTAAAAGATAGATACACTGGCAAGTATTATGCTCTTTCTAAACCCAAAAGAGGTCACTGCAAGAGCTAAAAATGCTTTGGCCACAACCACCTGAAAACTAAAAGTGCCTTTAGGTGATACATTCTATTTTTTTTTTATTTTTGGAAGCTTAGTGTGTTCCAGGGAAGTTAGGGAGAAAAGTATAATTGTTCAGATATAACAGGAATGGTTGGAAAGCTATGATTCTTAAGGAAATATAGTAACATGCTTGTCATGCTGTTGCTGGATCTACTCATGGTCAAACCACAACATTGTATAGAAGCAATACAACAAACCAGCTCCCTATCTTAGCAATCCACTATAGTTTCTGCTAAGAAACTGAGGCTCCACATATACAGATGGAACAAGAAAACATGCTCTGAGGAAGCAAAATGAACATCTCTACCATGCACTCATTGTAGTCACTTAGGATGGCTTGCATTTTCAAACTCAAGTGGAAGGAAAAAAATAATGTAACTATCTTGATAATCACTATACACTCCATCTTTACTCCTTTTCTAAAAAAAAAAAAAGCCATCTTTCTTTTGTGCCTCAAACTAATACCCCCAACTTGTATCTTTCCCCCATTCTATCCCCTCCAACTTCCTCTGATATCCTTCTTGTTCCACCACTCATCCCTTTTCATGTCTTTCATATTTCTACCTCTCTTTGCCTAGAATCTTGGTCAAATTTCTCCTTTACTAAAAAGCAAAAATAATAATAAGCAAGAATATCTTCTCTCAGTTTGTTCTTCTGCTCTAGTTTTATTGACTCTCCTTTACTTCACCAACAGTCTTCTTGAAATAATAAACCACATTTGTTGTTTTTTATTTTTCACTTACCCACATCAGTGAAGTCAGGGTACTTTTCCCAGCACTTCACTGACCATGGTAGCTTCTTTCTTAATAATTCTCCCCTTGGAGTTATTTTTTAAATCATTGTATTGTTTTTCTTTCTTCAAAAATATCTGTGCCTCTCCCTTTTCTGTTCTCAGTCCCCTACTCATTTTGCTTAATTTTTCAATGGCCAACATGGTCCTCTCGTTACTGGAGTTTTTTCACATTATTTTTTGTATGAAATGCTTTATTTCTCCTTCTCCTAAGAAGTTACTACTTTTGTTCGACACCCATTATAGCTCTGAAACAGTTTACTTTGTCCTTCCCTGAGAACCCCTTTTTCTAGAGTAGTTTTTCTTATATTTGTTGTTCATCTCAGATGATGGCAATCTACATATGGATTCCATTATCCAACTACCTGACAAAAATTCCTGGCTCATAATATAATTACCATATTGTAAACTCACATTTACATTGATGTTTATAAGATTAATGAAAATACAAGTACAAAGTGATAGTGTAGTAATCATACTTCTTAGTTTTCTCATCTGAAAAACTCAAATGAGACAAATCAAAGACATACTTCTAAATACCTAACAAACATTGATAAGATTAAAAATGATAATAGATCTGAAAGTTATTTGAGAGGTATTATTCTCCCAACATATAAATTAATAAATTGAAGATAAGTTTTTCTTCAGGTACTTGCATATTACAATTAAGGGCAGGACATTGAAGAGAGATAAATTTAAAGAGAGCAAAAAATATAAGAACATGCTATTATGGAAGGAGCAAGAACTGAAAAATGCAAGCTGTGTGTCAGTTTGTGCTCTGTTACTGACTAGATCTGAAATCATAAAGAAAACACTTTAGTTGCCTAAATCTTTTTTCCTGTTACAAAAATTAAAGGATTGGTTAAATGATATTTTAAAGTACCTTCTGCCTTTAATAATAGTGAAAGTAAGTGTGAAAGGCTTAATACATCATATACTCCTTTATAACTTTTTCCCAAATATCCCCCAACTCCTTTGCCTATCTTTTCTTCTATTTTTTTTTCATTTAGCAAACTACAAATCTCATTGAAATCAACTATTTACTTCTAAACCTTGGCAGCTAACAGGGAAAATAATGCAAGAAGGCAATCTGGTTTTACCTTCTTAAATGTGTGATCTCAAAGATTAAATTGCCATCCAATACTATCTGGAAATTATAGTATTTGTTCTAGTAGAATAGCCTTCTTATTTCCAGATATGATTATTGTAGTTTTTCCTCTGTCCTCAAACCTCTGATGTGTCCTCCTCTACCTTCACTTTTAGATGATGACTTCCTCTTCTACTTCACTGAGAAAACAGAAACGATTACAAGCAAACTATCATCTTCCTAAGATAAAATATAGCATCTTAATTAGAGTTGCATCTCCTTTCTCTAGCCTTCACCTTGTTATAAGGATGAAGTGTTTCTGCCAAATGTTAACCCCTCCACTTGTTGTCTGTATCCCATCCCTTTTCACTTTCTACAAGATTTCACTCCCAAAATTAGATCCTCATTTACATGTATATCATTAATACCCCCCTTTTGCTGGATGATTCTTATCAACATACACAATGTAGGTTCAAAGCTCATTTGGCTATAGTTATCATCCAACTTCTTTGTTACCCTTCAGTCTCCACTACTCCACTGAATCTTGTATCTATGTAACCAAATATAAGACAGTTTTGTGTCTCAATCTTACAACAACTTTTAACACAATTAGCAATTATCTTAAACCATGGCTTCTATATTATATTATCTCTTGGTTTTCATCTTACCTCAATGACTCCTCATTTTCAATCTTTATATCTTTATGTTTTACTTCTCTTTTGTCAGACCTAAGACAAAGAAGATCTTAAAGCTCATGGTAGACCGATTTTATATATCCATAGTCTCTCTGTAGGTAATCTTATTCACTACAGCGACTTTTAACATTATCTATATGCTGATTATTCCTAAATTTATAACCCAATGTAGCCTTCTATTCTAAGATACATATGAAATCCAGCTGACTGACTTCTGGTCAAGATGGAGGAATAGGTTGACATGCTTTGCCTCCTTGTGCAACCGCAAAAAGAATTATGACTAACCTTGAAACAAAAAACACCCAGAGCTGCCAGAAAATTGAACCATATGGAAGTCTTGAAGCCAAGGATTTTAAAAAGCCACATGCATCCAGATGGGTAAGAGGGGCAAAGTGGCAGAGTTGGGGTGGAGAGGATGTGGTGTGGAACAGAGTGGCAGTGGCAGAACTGGCAGTCCCACATTCACGTGTGGCAGATAAAAATCAGAAGGCATACTATGGGAGCAAGCAATCCCATCCCAAGTCCAGATAGCACAGCCCAGGGTTCCAGGGCCATTATAACCTAACTTCTGGCTGTAAAAATCAGTGGAACTTGGGGTGGAAGGACAAACTTGCAGTTTCTCAGTAGAGTCCATTTAAAGGGCCCAAACAGACTTAGAATGAACACAAACCCACCATCTCTGGAAATCACTACCAAGGCAACAGCTAAAAAGACATCAGTCACATGGGAAGTGGGTGAAGTGACTGAAAATAGGGTGAGTGGCAGGCAAACCTCCAGAAGTCAGGCAGTGGCATTGTCCCCTCTCCAATATCTCCCACCACACAAAGCCACAAAGCAGTGAAGTGGGTTGCTCCACCCTGATGAATATTTAAGGCCCCACCCCTTACAACTTAAAGCATGTGTGAAGACAGAGAGCTAAAGCAGTTCTACCCAATACACAAAAACAAACACAGGGAAGCTGTCAAACTGAGGAGACAAAGAAATATGACCCAAATGAAAGAACAGAGCAAACCCCTAGAAAAAGAAGTAAATGACATGGCGATAGACAACCTATCATATGCAGAGTTTAAGACACCGTTAATCAGTATGCTCAGAGAGTTCATTGAATATGGCAAAAACATATGGGAAGAAATGAAGTTTACACTAAGCAAAATAAAGAAAAGTCCTCAGGAAACCAACAGTGAAGGGAAGGAAACCGGGATTCAAATCAATGATTTGGAACATAAGGAAGAAATAAGCATTCAACCACAATAGAATAAAGAAACAAGAATTCAAAAATAAATGAGGAGAGTATAAGAAGACTCTGGAACATCTCCAAAAGTGCCAATATTTGAATCATGCGGTTGCCAGAAGGAGAAGGGGAACAGCAAAAAATTGAAGGCTTATTTGAAAAAATAATGAAAGATAACATCCTTAATTTGTCAAAGGAAATAGACATACAATTCCAGGAAGCACAGAGAGTCCTAAACAAGTTGGACCCAAAGAGGACCACACCAAGACACATCATAATTAAACTGCCAAAGATTAAAGATAAAGTGAAAATCTTAAAAGTGGCAGGAGAAAGGCAGACAGTTACCTACAAGGGAATTCCCATAAGACTGTCAGCTGATTTCTCAAAACACAGTTTGCAGGCAAGAAGGGACTGGCAAGAAGTATTCAAGGTGATGAAAAGCAAGGACCTACAACCTAGATTACTCTATCCAGCAAAGCTATCATTTACAATGGAAGGGAAGATAAAGTGTTTCCCAGACAAGGCAAAACTAAACGAATTCATCATCACCAAGCCATTATTACATGAAATGTTACAGGGACTTGTTTAAGAAAAAGAAGATCAATACCATGAACATTAAAATGACTACAAACTCACAACTACCAACAACTGAACATAAAAAGCAAAAACAAAAACAAACTAAGCAAACAACAAGAACAGGAACAGAATCATAGATATGGAGATCATTTGGAGGGTTATCAACTGGGAAGGGGAAGGGGAAGAATGGGGGTAAAGGAGCAGGGATTAAGGAGCATAATTTGTAGGTACAAAATATACAAAAGGTGTTAATAATATAGGAAATGAACCCCAATGTTCATAGCAGCATTATTTACGATAGCCAAGTGCTGGAATCAGCCCAAGTGCCCATAAGTAAATGAGTGAATCAAAAAAACTGTGGTACATTTATACAATGGGATGCTATGCAGCAGAAAGAAAAAAGAAACTCCTACATTTGTGACAGCATAGATGGAACTGAACAGTATTATGCTAAGTAAAATAGTCCAGGTGGTGAAAGACAAATACCATATGATCTCACCTATAAGTGGAACCTAATCAACAAAACAAACAAGCAAGCAAAATACAACCAGAGATATTGAAACAAAGAACAGACAGTGACCACAGGGGAGGCAGGAGGAGGGTAATGGGGGAAAGAAGGGGAAGGTTCAAGTCAAGGAGCATGTAAAAAGACCCATGGACAAGGACAGCTGGGGGTGCAGGATTGAATATGGGAGGTGGGGGTGGGTAGTGCAGGGGAGAGTAATGGGGGGAGAATGGGGACAACTATAATTGAAAAATAATTTTAAAAACTTTTAAAATTAAAATTAAAATTAAAAAGTGTAGTATAAGAAATGGAAAAGTCCAAGAACTTACATGAATGACTCGGAAATAAACCAAGGGGTGGATTGCTGGAGGAAAGGGGGTACCAGGTGGGGGACAAAGGGAAAATTGGGACAAGTGTAACAGCATAATCAATAAAATATACTTAAAAATAAATCCAGCTTTCTGCCTCTCTTTTCTACTCAAGATTCTTATAAACATCTCAAACTTAATACCTCCATGTTGAACTTGTGTTTTCTGTATGATTTCTCTCCACATTATGACCATCTAAATAAATGCTATCAGTTAATCAAACCAGAAACCAAGGAGTTATCTTTGATAGCTCCCTTTTTGTCACCCCTCACATCCAATTTGTTAGTAAGTCCTGGCATTTCTACCTCCAAAATGTATTTTGAAACTATCCTCTCTCAATTATTTTTCAACCACTTTATTCAGGTTTACTGTCATCTCTCATTTGGTTCACCAAAACAGTGTCTTAATTGTCTCATTCTGTCCATGAATTTCTCTCTCTAATTTATTTATTACACAGTATCAAAAGTGATTAACTGTAAATTTGATCAAAATGCTGCTTAATACCCTCTAATGAATTCCTACAGTATGATCTCACCTATAAGTGGAACACAATCAACAAAACAAAAAAGCGAGCAAAGTATAACCAGAGACATGGAAATAAAGAACAAACTGATAGTAACCAGAGGGGAGGGAGTAGGGGGAACAGAGCAAAGAAGTGGAAGGGTCATCAAGGAACATGTATAAAGGACCCATGGACAAAGACAAGTCCATGGAGGGAGGATTAAATGTGGGAGGTAGGGATAAGTAGGGCAGGGGAGACTAATGAGGGGAAATGGGAACAACTGTAATTGCACAACAATAAAAAATAAAAATTGAAAAAGTAAAAAAAAACAATTCTTATGAATTAAAAAATATAAGTAAATAAATAAAATATACAATGCATAGTATAGCCAACAAGTACCTGGATGATCAGGCCCTTCTGTTTTTTCTACTCCTGTCTTCCTCATCTCTCATTCTCTCTGTCTTTCTCTATCTCTCTTTGTCTCTGTTTCTGTTTCCAACTCCCCACTTCATTTTATGTTTTTTTTTTTCAGTTTATTTCAATTTTCCTAGCACTCTAAGTTATTCCTTCCCTAAGGCTTGTTCCATGTACCTGGAATGATTTCTCCCACCTCCACTCCTGACTCTTGCATGACTATCTCCTTCCTATTTTTTTAGGTCTCAATTTCTTTTATTTTTCTTTACCGTACCAACCAAAATACTCCTCTCTCAAAAGCATATGCATACAGAATATTTTTTATTTTGAGTTCTTATTTTTTTGTTATTTATAGTAGACGACTCAAAATTATTTTATGGGTCTCTTTCTTTTTTTTTAAGACTTTCCAACTAAAATATTAACTCCACGGGATGCAGTAAGTATTTCTGAATTAAAAAATTCTTGGCTATTTCACATTTTATTCTAAACACCTTTCAAAGATTTTGACACATAGAAGGCACTCAATGAATATGGTTGAATGATTGAATGAATGTATTAAATGGCTGATATGGACCAGTGACTATGCAAAACATGTTACACAGGATTAATATGCTATTCTATAAATGAGGAAACTGACTTCAGATAAGTGATGTGACTTACTCAAAGATACACAGACATTAAGAGGTAGGGTAGGGTTAGCTGAATTCAGCTATATTCAGTTTCTTTCTACTATACCGTATCATTTCCCTACCATGACTAGTTCATCCCCACTCCACTATGCCTCCTCTACTAATGCTTAGAGAACTTGCTATCAAAAAACTTTTAAGGATTAGATATCCTTCAATATAATAAAATTAAATTAATAGAATTTAACTGCTATGGGATTTCTAAAACACAAACAGATTTTTTTTAAGATTTTATTTATTTATTTATTTTTAGAGAGGGAAGGGAGAGAGAGAGAGAGAGAGAGAGAGAGAGAGAGAGAGAGAGAGAGAGAGAGAGAGAGAAACATCAATGTGTGGTTGCTGGGAGACATGGCCTGCAACCTAGGCATGTGCCCTGACTGGGAATCAAACCTGCGATGCCTGGTTCGCAGCCTGCACTCAATCCACTGAGCTACGCCAGCCAGGGCACACAAACAGATTTGATCATAGGCATTATACAATTTACACATAAGTGATTCAGAATATTCATTGTTGCTGATAATACCACTAGCAGCAGTAGAAATAATCAGAGCAAGATCTCCAGTGATAGAACATTTCCCTCTCTTTAAAAAATAAATATCAAGAAAATGTACACATTTATATGTCATAGTCATTTTTTCAAGGGTCCCTGCATTCTATATATGATACGATAACTAAAGTCATGGATCATTTTTCTAAATGGCACCTAGGGGACTGTGGTAAAATTTACTAATTAAGATTAAGAATCCTGAATATTCAGAAGGAAGCCAATTATGCTTAATATGTAATGTCATTAAGCAGTTTGATTTTTTTTCTAACAATAACATTTGATCAATGGTCATTCTTAATTTTTTTTTTTTTAGATCTAAGTCATGGCTATCACTGAGGAAGAAAATATGACTCTAAATTTCAGAATTTGTCCTTTTGGGTTTGAGTGATCTCTATGGTCTTCGATTTCTTCTTTTGGGAATATTTTTGGTCATATGTGTGGTGACTTTCATTGGCAACATCGTGACCATACCTGTGGTGTCAGTTGATTGCTACCTTCACACCCCTATGTATTTCTTTCTTGGGCACTTTTCCTTCCTGGATATTAGTTACACCACTATGATTGAACCAGTGATGCTGATGACATTCTTATCAGCTCATGTGCCTATTTCCTTCTCAGGTTGTGTTTGTCATTTTCAATTTTTTTTTTTGTCTGCCCTGATGGCCACAGAATTCTTCTTCCTGACTGTCATGTCTTATGACTTCTACATAAGCATCTGTAACCCACTGCATTACTTCATCATCATGGACCACAGGGGTTGCTTACAACTAGCTGGTGCCTCTTGGGTGGCTAAATTTCTGGCACCCACCATATTCATGATCCTCATTTTTTGGTTACCATTCTGTGGTGCCAGTGAAATTGACTACTCCTTCTGTGATTTGAAGCCCATCGTGAAACTAGCATTCATCTCAAGTAGATGAGATGACCTCTTTTATATGCACCTCTTCATTTGCCTTCATCCCCTTCCTGCTAACTCTGGCTTCTAACACTCACACTGTCATCACCATTATGAGGATTCCTTCTACCAGAGGGAAGCAAAGGGCCTTCTCCACCGGATCCTTCCATCTGACAATGGTCAGTCCATATTGTGGGATGCTGGACATTGCCTATGGCTTCCTACCAGGGCCTCATATGAAGACGTTAAATTGGCCTTCTTTTCTGTATACAGCACATACCCCTGCCCTCAACCTTATTATTTATACCCTAAGAAACAAGGATGTGAAAAGGTAACTGAGAAAATTGGTACAATGAGGAATGTACACCTCATCAAAAGAAAGTTTGATTTTTGTAGTGGTTCTTGGCACTTTCTGAAAACCTCAACTAATTGGACATTTTTCTAGTGTCATGAATAGTCATTATGAAATTTATGGGGGTTTTTTGTTCCATCAATGTTCTCCACATTAATGAACAAAAAAGTGTGTTAAGCCTTTGTTTGCTGAACATTTTGTAGGTGTGAGGCACTATGTTAAGTTCTTTGCATGAACTATTGTGTCAAATCCTCACACCAACACTGTGAGCTAGCTACTGCTATTATCCTCATTTACACATATCACAAATAAATCCCAGAGATTAATTTACTTGCTGAAGACCATCCAGCCAAACAGTAATAAAACCAGAATATGACTTTGAACTCATAGTTTGCTTAACACCAAGTCAATGATCTTTCCACTAACTGAAAGGACTCCAAGATTTTGGGGTCCAAACTGGTTTTCTTGGATCATGGAAGACATAACTGAAGATGACTTTCCTTATGGGAACATGAGTTAGATGTGAGGTGAGAAGGATAAAAGTAATGTAATACAACCTAAATCCCAGTCTGTCTCCCTTCTCCACCTAAAGTCTTGATTAAAATGTATGCAATAAAAATGTCATGAGATTAAAATTATTTTAGTTTTTTATTTAGGGATTATTTATTAAAACAGAAGATTATAATCAATCTAACTAGTTCAATAAATTAAAGTACATCCACCCAATAGAATACAATGTATTCATAAACAAAAAAAAGCAGCATAAAATAATGAGTCAGCTACATATGTGCCGATATGAAAGATCTCTATGATATATTGTCAAGTACAAAAATAACAAGGTACAGTGTGTATAATATGGCACAGTTTGTGTAGGAAGTTAAGCAAAAGAATATTTCTATTTAATTGTAGATGCACAGGCTATCTTAAAAAGATGCAGATGAATTTGGTGCTATCAATTCCTTCATGGTAGAAAAACTAAATGGAGGGTAAGTGTATCTTTTGAGGTGGAAAACTTGTAAATAAAGTACCTATTGCAAAGTCATCAAATTTGAAGAACTCATTGTAAATTATATAAAAAGTAGAACTGTTAAACAGTCTACTTTTATATATAAGCATGGAAGCACTTCTAGACACTTGGGAGGCTTCTCTTCTCCCACAGGATAAGTTGTAAAGTCTTTAAGGGCATTGGTATTGTTATTTCCCCCAGAGTGCCCTAATACCAAAAATGTGCATGGAATAGATGTTTAATTTAACATTGATTACTATCATCCAAGATAGGAGAGCTCAACATTCATTGAGCAAATTTCTAGCAACATTATATGTTCCCATTTCTAGAATAGAAAATCCAAGAAAGAGGCCGTTCGCCAGCTCCTAGGCAGAAAGTGCCACGACTCCACACGTGCGCACGCAACCAGCTAACGGCCGGAGCGGACGGCAGACAGGGCGAGCAGCGTTGGGGTCACGGCGCCTGCAGGTACTCGAGGGCGTCTTCTCGGCGGAGGCTCGGCCGGCTCCTCTCCCGGTTCCGCAGCGGCGACAGCGACTCCTACCCTCACGCTCTCTCTCCCGCTTCTCCGGATGCAGGTATTCTACCACAGAAGATCACACCATAAACACAAGGAACCAGAACAGATCAAGTTAAGAAACAGAGGTTAACAAGAAGAGTCTCAGAAACAATGAGAAGACAAAGAAACAATCCGCAAATGAAGGGAAAGGAGGAAGCCCCAGAAGGAATCCTAAATGAAATAGAGGTAACTCAACTATCAGATATTGAGTTC